>APFE030605211.1:0-39122 GCA_000404065.3 Pinus taeda
ACCTTCAAAAGGTACTATTATTGGTCGAATCTGAAGAAAGAGTGGCAGATTTCATAGCAAGATACATGGAATTCGAGTAGGTGAAGGCTGAATGAAAACACCTGACAGGACTATTGCATCAAATTCCCATTCCATAATGGAATTAGGAAGTAGCCTCTATGGATTTCATCATATTATTGCCAAAAATGGCTAAGCAACATGATGCAATCATGGTGGTGGTGGACAAACTCAACAAGTAGCTCATTTTGTAGCAGTCAAATCCACTGATTCCATTGGTGATATGGCAGAATTATTCATAAAGGAGATTATGAGACTGCATGGAATCCCGAAGAATATTGTGTTAGATAGATATGTTAACTTTACTTCCAAGTTTTGCAAGGAATTGTTCGTAGGTTTGGGAATAGAATTAACATTTATTTTACTTCCTATGATCCACAAATAGATGGGAAAACAGAGAGGACTAATAAGTTCCTCGAGGAAATGTTGAGGATGTATCTGATGCATCAACCCAAGAAATGGGAATAATATCTTCAACTTATGGAATTTTCATACAATAATGGAAATCAAGTGTCCATAAGGATGAGCCCCTTTTAGGCATTGTATGGTTGGAAATGTAATACTCCTATTAGATGGAGTGATCCAATTAATAGAGTGCATATAGGACCTAATATGCTTAGGCATATGGAACAACAAGTTCATATCATAAAGCAAACCATGAAAGTGGCACAAGACAAACAAAAATGCTATGCACATAAGCATATGGTTCATAGGTAGTTCTAAATGAGGTAACATGTCCACCTAAGAATTAAACCCAAGAAAAATTCCCTAAAAATTGGGACATGTGCCAAGTTGGAACCATGATATTTTGGACCTCTTGAAATCCTTGAGAGGGTTGGATGGGTAGCATACAAACTCGCTTTATATCCATCTATTAGAGTTCATGATGCTTTCCATGTTTATTTACTTAAAAGATATGTACATGATTCTAATAATGTGATTGATTAATCTATGCTAATGGTGGAAACAAGGGGAGAGTTCCAACCAAAACCAATGTGCATTATGTACTAGAGGAGTCTGATGCTTCAAAATCAAGTCCTAGAGAAATTCAAGGTGCAATGGAAGCACTTTGGGCCAAAGGAGGCCACGTGGGAAATGGTCGATGCCCTCAAAGCTAATTATCCTTTCTTGTTTGATGATGAAAAACAAGTGTGTATAATTGTAAATATTTTATAGAGATATGTGTATAAAGCTCCATGGAACCGTATGTGTACCGCTTTAATTTTGGCATTGTATAGGTGTAAATGAACACCAAGGGAAACATTCCCTCAAGGGGGAGGGGATTGTGACAACCCCACCCAAGGTTATGGTATGAAAGAAATTGTAAAAAAGGATATAAATATTTTGCAATGATAAAATAACAGAAAAAAGTGGACGGAGTCAAGGGACATGGATTCCAAAGATGGGGATGGAGAAGTCTACTAGGGAATGTTATGGTTTCTTGTGAAAAGAAGAAATATGAACTTCCAACAACCATTAAAAATTGGTTGGTGCATGAAGTAAAGGGTATGGCTCTTGAAATTAAATGGGTTAAGGAAAAGTACTCAAGCCCATGCTTGCTGGAGAAAACCACAACAAGCAAAAGAGGACAAAATTTATGAAGGGATGCAACAATAAAGGAAGGGGCAGGAATGTTGACTCTCGAAATCCTGAAGGAGAGAAATATTATTTGGAGGATAACATTTGAAGGACATATGGAGAGGGAGAGAAAAGAAGAATAAAACCCAAATGAGTGAATTACAGAGTGGTATGAGAAAATGAGAGTAAGGGGAGGAAATAGAATTAGAACATGAACATAGAGAAATAACTCGATTTTGGGAAGCATACCAAAGCAAGGGCAAGATGAAAACCAACATCAACAAATTCTAGCAAGCAGTGGTAAAGAGAAGAGAAGAGAAGAGAAGAGGATTGATTCTTTATCCTTGGAAGTTGTTGGTTGAGTGCTAGTCTCTGGAGCCCTATAACAACTTGGGTTCCTTAGAGGCTGTGGGTTGAGATAGGATTCGTGTAACCTTGTAACAACTTAGGTCCCTGGAGGCTGTCGGTTGAGAGAAGAGATCTTTGGAGCCCTAAAATGACTTGGGTCCCTAGAGGTTATGGGTGGAATTAAATACTCAAGCCTTGTAATAGCTTGGTATTCATTGGAGGTTGTGGATTGAGCTAGCTACACTATATACTTGTAGCATCTTGGGAAGAGAACATCCTAAAGCCAAGATAGAGATGAGATCAAATCATTGTTCCTGGTTACTTCCCTAGCCAATACAATGGTTTGTCGACTCCCTAGGAGAGGGTGAAACATCATATGTGCATGAGGGGATGAGGTTGGGCAAATATGGACTCCCCATGCAGGAAACAAAGAGACAAGAAATAATGGGGATTGAGGTAGGAGGTCCTCTGGAGTCCCTGACATGTTGTTAGAAAATTTTATATTACAGAGAAATGGTAACATAAAATATTTCATAAACACAAACATAGAAAACACATAAAATAAGCGAGACATAGATATACGTGGTTCACCAAGTTTTGGCTACGTCCATGGAGAAACAATTAGTCTTTCCTTTTATATTATCTAACAAAATGAAGAGATACAGCCTATAGTAGATCCCCTATAATTTCCTCTTCGCCCTCACATGGTATCCTCTCTTTTTCTCACTCAAAATACACATACACAACCGCAATAAAATTCCCTCATGTAAATCTCCGATTGCCTTCTAGGGAAAAAAAGCCCTAAATTAACATAAATTATACCGTTAAATCATCCTTCTAATGAACGACCATATTGAATACAAAATTACAATATTTTACAAGACAATTTTACATCTATTTTTAGCTTCGAGGGTGCTTCCCCCAAACTCCCACTACGGGGGGTGGCTCATAAAATTGTCATCGCCCCTGCCCCGACAATGATTAAACAAGTGATGTTGCTACCCAGTTTGGAACTGGGTTCCAACATGGTGATACCTATGAATAAAGAAGGTAATTAGGCTCCACACCAAACAATCTAGCAACTTGAGTGTGGTCCCAGCAAGCAAGAATTCCCCCCCATACTCTGGAATCTAGCTCAGGGGTGACAACTGCAAGTAGCACTAGTTATAGTTGTCTATAGCTGGGTGAAGATTCATAGTCTTAGACTAAATTTCCTTATAAAATAAAATATAAGTATTTGTTAATAATGTTACAATTAATGGATTATGTTGTATTGTCATTTGTAATAGATGTGTATAAATAGGAATTGCAAATGTGTTGTTTTGTATACGATTGTGATGCGAGTGTGAAGAGATATTTTCCTAATTTATATGTTGATTATGTCTATATATATGTGTACATGTGTGATGTTCTTACATGTAAAATTAAATAAGTTAACAACCTAATTCGGTTAAATAGAAGTTAATATTTGAATTATTTTATTCATGCATACATTATGGAGTGGGTCAAGCCTAACCACATAAGCAACTGCTTGGTTCAATCTTAACCCCAAGTTAACCCTCAACAAAAACTATAAAAGGAAGTGACCTCAAGTTCATATCATCATATCATCATATTCTTTCTATTCTTCTTTTTTTTTTGGCTCACAAAGGTTCATCGATAGAAGTTTACATTGGGTCCAAAATTACGAGCGAAAGGTTTTCTCTGTGTTAGGGTTTTCTAGATCTCGATTTCTAGCACAGATCTGAAGTTTTCATCCTTAGTCGTAGGCACAAAGTAGGAGAGAGACAGACTTTGGCTCTTTGGTCACTCGGAGAGAGCTCAGTGAGAGTGACTTTGGTTTCAGAGGTAGATCAAAAGGATCTGGTCCCTAGTTGATTGGATCATGTAGACTTGAGAGCGATCATGTTGTCAACGCAGCAAGGGTGTGACATTGGATCTATGGTTTCTCGCTCGGCTCGATAAGGGAGTGACTTTGAGTATGTTTAGTTTGGTGCCAGAGTTGCACGAATAGAGACCTCTTGAATGCTATTAGAATATTATATATTGCAGAGAAATGGAGCACATAAAATATTATAGAAATATAAACATAGAAAATGAATAAAACAAGAGAGAAAGAGATATACATGGTTCACCCAGTTTGGGCTACGTCCACGGAGAAACAACCATTCCTTCTTTTTATATTATCCAGAAAACTGAAGAGATATAACCTACAACAGATCCGCTGTAACTCCCTCTTCACTCTCAATCTCCTCTCTCTTCCTCACATAGAATACAGATCTACATAGACACAATACAATTCCCTCATATATAGCAAGGGGTTGCCTTCTTGGGAGAAAAACCCTAAATTAAACATAACCTCTAACGTCAGATATTTGCCTAATGAACGACCTAGATTGACTACGAAATTACAAAATTTTATGACATAATTTTACATCTATTCTTAGTTATTTTACATCTATTCTTAGTTTCGGGGGCACTTCCCTCGACCCCCCTGCCAGGGGGGGGGGCTACCAAAAGGTCGCAACCGCCACCCCCCTTGGACCCCCCTTGCAGCAAATATTTTATGGGTGTCATTGCCGCCCCATTACAAACTAGGGTCTAATGTGGTGATACCTTTGAATATAGAAGATAATCAGACTCCACACCCAACAAGTGCGACTTTGCAGTTATAGTCACTCACACAGAATATTCGTGAGCGCAACCCAGAATCTTCAGTCGCTCACAGATAGTGTAGATGAGAGTGACCCCATTCAGAGCTAAGGTTTTGACATCTTGACATCAATTGGCTTCGGTGATATGGTAGATCTAGGTTTCTTTTCTGTTATAACATATTTGTAGATCTAGTTCATTATTATCCATTGCAAATCATATGTATTAAGCTCATTATACTCTGTTGAAATCGTTGACGACCTACTAAAGAAGAATATTTGAAAGGGTTTCCCCCTAGTGGGGTTTTTCCTTGGTCTTGGACCAATTTGTTGTCTCTCATGGTTGTGTTGTTGTCTTCTCTATCACTGCATATATTTTTATTTCTTTAGTTACGTTTATGGTTGATTATACTACTAACAAATTGGATGCATTGTTAATGAAAAGATAAATTGGGCTAAAGTAACTGATAAAACAGTCAACAATCTGAAAATTTAACATGATATCATAGCTATGTTGCTACTATGAGTACTACGATTCATGTTGAACCTTCCACATTTGAAGAAGCTACAAAAGAACAAGTTTGGAATGATGTTATGGCTGAAGAATATGAATCAATTATGAAAAATGGCGTATGGGACATTGTACCTAGACCGAAAGGGAAGTCTGTTGTGACTTCAAAATGGCTATTTAAAATCGAACATGGAATTGATGGCAACATTTAGAAATATACAACAAGGTTTGTGGCTCGAGGCTTCTCTTAGAAAGAGGGAGAATATCATGATGACATATTTTCTCATTTAGCTCGATATACAACAATATGTTCTATAGTTTCCTTTTCTACAAATCATAGATGGAATCTTATTAAGATGGATGTAAAGACTGCATTGCTTCATGGCATGTTTTAGGAAGAGGTATATGTTGAACAACCACAAGGATTTGAAGTGGAAGATTGAATAACACATGTCTGCAGGTTGAAGAAGGCATTGTATGGCTTGAATCAAGCTCCTTGAGCTTGGTATGCACGTATTGATAGTTACTTAGTGAAGTTGGGATTCACAAGAAGCAATGTTGATCCTGACCTCTACTTCAAGGTAGTCCAAAGTATGCCATTGATTTTGGTTTTATATGTTGACGATCTATTTTTTACAAGTAGTGATCCTATGATTATTAAATGTAAGAGGAAGCTAGCCTCTGAATTTGAAATGAAACATCTTGGTCTCATGCACTACCTTTTGTGTCTTGAAGTGTGGCAGAAGCCCACTAAGATTTTCCTTTCACAAGGAAAATACATTGTAAAGTTGTTGGAAATATTTGGAATGACTCAATGTAAACCTATTGTCACTCTATTGTAAATGAACTTCAAGAAATTATGTGGAGATGCTACAGGACCAGACTTATAAAATCCATCTTAGTATAGACAACTCATTGGGGCTCTAATGTTCCTTCTGAACACTTGTCCAGACATATACTATGCAGTAAACACTTTAAGTCAATTCATGATCGAGCCCCACCACTCACATTAGATAGATGCTAAACACATATTGAGATATTTTCATGGGTCGATTATACTTGGCTTGAGGTATTCTGTAGGAAATGTACAACTTCATGGATACATTGATGCTAATTGAGCCCGGAAAGTTATTGATAGACAGAGTACATTTGGATGTTTCTTTAGCCTTGGATCTACCATGATATCTTGGATGACTAGGAAACAAAAGTTTGTAGCATTGAGCACAACCTTATCGCTAGCATGGGTAGCTGCAAAGCAATCTGGTTGAGAAAGCTCTTTAGAGAGCCACTTGAGAAGGTCTTGAATACTATGGTGATATACTGTGACAACAAGAGTGGTATCCATTTGGTAGAAAATCTTGTGTTTCATGACAAGTCCAAGCATATTGAGGTTCAATATCACTTCATTTGAGACATGATAAAGAGAGGAGTTTTCAAGCTCCATCACATATTGATAAATGAACAGATTGCATATATTCTCATAAAGGGATTACCTAAGAGAAAGTTCTCGACATTCAGAGAGCAGGTTTGGATTGATGGATGTGTCCCCTCCGAATGAGGGGCAATGCTAATCAAGAATACTCAGCTAGCTCTTCCTACCTTGTTTGAGGTCCCAAAGTGAGGAATCAAGATGGAGGGCTCCTAGGGTTGAGGGAGCTCTGGACAGTAGGGTGATATCTTTATCCGTTACCCATTGGGTTAGAGTTGTATATCACCATATATTGGTATTTATAGAGTATACCCCACTTGGTATCATACCCACGATCCAGGCTTGTTGGGAGTACCTCTCCTCATTTGAATAACGAGTGAGGGTGTACTTGGGGGTGTACAACCCAAGGCAATTATGATGCCAGTGTTCTACCACATGACTATACTAGGTCATCGATGGGAAGATCAATATGAAATAAGATGGGTTGATATGATAGGTGGGTTGAGATAACCTGATATGATTCAAGGGTTGAGGATTTAATCCCGTTTATGACGAGTTATCCTATTTCTAGATAAGGGTGGAAGCTTTTTCTCCCCGATTCTTCTTCTAGATCCAAGAATGTTTTAGCAGATAGAGTTGAGTAGAGACTGACAAATATTGAAAGGTGGAATTCTTCCTAGTTGAGAGCTAGTGTTAGTTTTTTAAGCTAGGGAAAAATTCCACATTGGACAAATTAAATGATCAAGATAATATGCGCATCAAATTCCTCTTTTCGAGAGGACAAAAATCAACCTAAATATCACCTAATTTAGTTAAACAGAAGTTAAGATTTGAATAATTTTATTCATGCATACATTATGGAATGGGTCAGCCCTAACCACATGAGTAACTGCTTGGGTCAATGTTAAACCCAAGTTAACCCTCAAGAAAACTATAAAATGAAGTGACCTCAAGTTCCTTTGGTTATATCATCATCTTATTTCTCTTCTTTTATTTTGTTTTGGCTCGTACAAGTTCATCAGTAGAAGCTCGCATTGGGTCTGAAATTACTAGCAAAAGGTTCACTCTAGGTTAGGGTTTTCTGGATCTCAGTCATTGGCACAGATCTAAAGTTTTTCATCCTCGATCGCTAGCACAGAGTAGGCTAAAGAGCGACATTGGCTCTTTGGTCACTCAGAGAGAGTTCAGTGAGAGTGACTTTAGGTTCAAAGGAAGATCTAAAGGATTCGGTCCCAAGTTGCTTGCTTCAAGTAGACCTGAGAGTGACCCCATTGTCACAGTCACTGGCACAGCTTAGCAAGGGTGCGACTTTGGCTCTTTGGTCGCTCATACATATTGATATGGGAGCGAATTTTGGTCTTTACAGTTCAGTGCCAGAGCTGCATGCATAGAGACTTCTTGAGTGCGACTTTGTAGTTACAATCGTTTGCACGCAATATTCGTGAGAGCAACCCAAAAGCTTTAGTCACTTTCAGACAGGGTCGATGAGAGCGAACTAGTTCATATCTAATGTTTTGACATTTTAACATTAGCTGGATTCACTGATATGGTAGATCTGGGTTTCTCTATTGTTATAACAGATATGTAGATCTGGGTCATTATTATCTGCTGCAAATCATATGTATTAAGCTCATTGTACTCTCTACTAAAATCTTTTTATGATGATCTACTGAAGAATTATATTTGAAAGGATTTCCCCCTAGTGGGGTTTTTCCCTGGTCCTGAACCATTCTTATGTCTCTTATGGTTGTGTTGTTGTCTTCTATATCACTGCATATATTTTTCTTTTTTTAGTTATGTTTATGATTGATTATATTGCTAAAAAATTGGATTCATTGTTAAAGAAAATATAATTGGGCTAAAGTAACTAATACAGCATTGAACAATCTAAAAATGGAATAGAAAAGTTAAAACAAGTGGGTTCTAAGACACTTTGTATTAATATGCAATTTATAAGAAAGACCCTTTGTGGCCAAATTCAGTCAATGTATACATGGGTGTAGTTGTTTACCAGTTGTTATGCCGAGAGGCAAGAAGTACATGTAGGATCAAGGGAGTGTTCCTAGGGTTGGTCGTGCTTGACCATCGTATTTTTATGATATCTAGTCCTACTTGTGTATAATCCTCCATTCCCATCACAGGTATTTTGGCAATAAGGATGGTGGATCCCCGCCAATAGCCAAATTCCCTGAAAACCCATGAGTAGAACTGAGGAGCTCCTGAAAGAGTTTGTGTCGACTCTAGAAAAGTTGGCATGTAGCAGGAGAGATGGAAACCTCCTGGAAGCTTGTGCGAGGGTTATGCTAGATATTAGATGTAGGAGCGCCAATGTCATTATCCAAGGAATTCACCACCCAAAGGCAGGGAAGGACCATGGGGTAGGAACCCCTCAATATAGCTATCACCCAAGCTTATAAAGGGTAACATCATGGAATGTATTAATCTAACCTCGACGGAGTGGTGAGGTCTTGAAGTGGATCTAGAGGCTGAAGATACCCTTAAGAACAAGTTGAAATTGAAAATACCATCTCGAAGAAGTTTGTGTGATGGTAGATCTAGTTTTCAGGGAGAGCGTAGAGACAAATACCAAAGGCCTTGCATGGTGTAGAGTCGAAATCCCTTGACCAAGCCATCATCGAATGATAAGGGAAGGGTTTCCATTGTGGAGTAAAGGGATGAAACTCTAAACTTAAGAAAAAGAAATAGATAAGGATTGGATAAATATTATCCTCTTGTAGACCAAAACCACAAGCGAGAAAACTTCCAATTGGAGCAACCAGATTCCCATACTGTGTGATTGATAAGAGGGAATCTGATGTGGACTATCTGTGGGATCCATGCATCTAGGCAAATATCCCAAAGCTTGGAGGACAAAACCAATGTTTTGATGGTAACATAAGTAAAGCAGTGTGAACCCCGACGTAGTCGGAGGTTGGGTGGTCGGACCGTGTGCTAAGTGACGATTGTGTAGTTGATGTGCTGACCCAATTGGATTGAAGGTCGGGGGTTGGGAGGTCTGAAGGATTCCATGTTGCGAGCTCCAAGATGAGCCAACCCCAATGAGGTTAGAGGTTAGGAGGTCAGGCTATATGCTAGTGGATGGATGCACAATTGTCATGCCAACCTTGACTAGGTCAGGGGTTGGGAGGTCGGGAGTCAGGACGTGAGACAATGTATTGAAGTGGGAAATGCACATTTTTTGATCATCTACTCACCTGTTGATTGGACAAGCCCGTGGTGAAAGACCACGTTGCAGCATGAGATTGGTGACCACCATTCCCAGTCCATCAGAAAAGGAATGAAGGAAATATGTAGAAATGAATGAAAGGGAAAAAATAGAAATTGAGAGTGCGAACCTCCTAATTCTATTTCCATGATTGGATAATGGGGATTAGATTTTCCAATAACGACTCTCTTACCTTGGTAAGGCAAAGGGGTATGTTACACTTTTAGTTACCAATCAAAAGAGTGTTTGAACTGGTTAATCATTAATGGATATTTGATGAGAGTACATGATAGAGAGGTAGAAATATATAAATATAATCTCCTGAGGACTAATTGATTATGATGGAATTGAAAGCCATTATTACATATTTGGATATTGTTATGACTAGTGGATGAATTCTGAAAGATATTGGGTCAAATAATGTTGGTAGGCAATATTACACAAAAATAAGAAAAAGTGTCCACTACATACAAAAATGCTTGGTTCTAGTTGTTGTATGCAAACACAGAGTTGCCCCATCTTAATGAAAATTAACCATTTAACAACATTTTCACATAGTCATCTTCCCTATAAACATTTGAAGATAATGCTCCAATGCTTTGAACTACTAAGCATTGCAATTCTTTGCAACATAATACTACATAAACACCATTATTCATTAATTAGTTGTCTAAATAAAAAACACCATTATCCTTTAATTAGTTGTATAAACAAAAAGGAATTTAATATCCTTTTTGTTTTTCCTTTTTATTTATTATAGGTTTGATTATGTATGACAATTAATTAAGATTCATGGAATTCTTCTAGTATGTGAATATATCATGTTTATTAGTCAGGATGACACTTCAATTAAATGACAGGGTAATCAGAGGCATAAGGGATGTGAGAGGATAAGGTGCTATTAGTAATAACCTAAACAACAAAGTTATGATCTAAACAACAAAGTTAGCAATTCCAAGGGGATGTGAAGAAAGAAGGTCTCATGGGTGAATACATAAATAGTGAGCTGAGAAAAGCCTAAAGTAATGTGAGAGGACAAGGTCTCATGGGTTCTCTAAAATCAATTGAACATTAATGGATTTTATTCTTTCTTTTATTCTTACCATGTAATTTGGTACTTTTATAGAATTAATATCATTTATATTTATCTCATTATATTTATAGCAATTTCAAAATTTAAATGTGGAATCTAATCTTTGAGGAATAAAGGTGAAGTATTGAATAATAAATGTAAATAAGTTAAAATAGTTCATAGATTTGTTTATTTTTTGGGAGTGAGGGTATGAAAATAAAAGAATTAAATACTTTGATGGGTTTAACCAATTTCTTTTTTGGAACTTAACAAAAAGACATTAAATCATCTCTTTTTCAACATTCTGAAATATGATGAAGTACCAAAAATTATCATCAATGTCATTGTGTTTGTGCACAAAAAAAAATTGATATGTAATTTAACTTCGTTAATCTTTAGATATAATAGTTTCAAATAAAATATATCCGAAAAAAAATTCTAACAAGAGTTGTTTTTTTATGCTATCAATATAGAACATTCAACTTAATTTTAATTTATTAATTATTAATCACGAACTCTTTTTGAATGGTCCATAATAATACCAATTGCCATCTCTTAATTAATAATATCGAATGATATAAACATTAATTTTTTAATAAATTAATTAACTTTTTTAATATACTTTAACCTTCTCATTTATATGAGTTGAAAATGAAAAGTTGTAATATTACAATGCAAAGTTGTAAAATCTCTTTATTACTTCAATCAAAAGTGTTTTACTCAATTATTTTGATCACCAAAACCAAATATGAAAATGAATAATGTAAAATATAGTTGACATTTTGTGTCATTCACACCATGTAGAATATCTCATATAAAAATGATTTAGATTATTAGTGCCAAATTTTTTTAATTGAAATGATATTTTTTTGAAAATTGTATCTCTTTAGGATAAAGAAAACAAAATTTAATTTTGATCTTGTTAATATACAACAAATATAATATATAAAAGTTATTTATATAACACTTTTTTAATTGTTTTTATATTTAAATTATATAGGTATAATTAATGAATTTGACTAAAAACAAATTTCACTAATTTAATGTTAATTATAGTGTTTTTTTTTTTTTTTAATTAGTTAAATGGCAATTTTAAAAACTAGGTTTATATTTTATCTTATTAAGTTTTATTTTTATAGGAGCATAAATTCATCTAATCAAGAAAGGAAGATCATTTTTTTAGACCTAAATTATTTTTAGAGTACAAAACTTGGGAAAAAAAGTCTTAACCCCTAAAGACTTGATCCCTTTCTTAATAATTAGTTTTTATATATATATGCCATTTTTGAATGTGTAATAGATTCAATGTCTTGAAAAATTCCTTAGCCACATGGATTGTATAGACTATACATTTTAAACTTGTCTTTCCAATAAATATTTGTTGGATTTCAAACAGAACTTATGGGAAATTATATTTGAAAAAGGCACAAACTATAGAATAATGAGGCTATTTAAAATGTTTTAATTATAAAATATTTTTTTTCAATTGCTCCATACAATATTTACATAGAATTTTTTATTATTTTAAGCATATTTATATAGAAATATTTTACTTAACATGGATAGTGAAATATTTTATTCATAAATCAAATTGTTAACATTAAAAAAGAAAACATTTTTATAAATTGATACTTACTATTGCCACGAAAACTAGGATTACATAGCTCTTCCAGATTTCCATCAGAAGATTTTAATTACCCTCACTCGGTTTATCCTAACTCAAACAAACCAACATTTCACGAGATACACATGACTAGAAAATTTACAAAACACACAGCTACACCAAGTTTGGCACACATACAACAATAGGCTAAATACATCATAAAAGCATAAGCCCTCTTGATAGGGTTGAGCCAAAACTTAGTTGGCACCAAAAGACAAAGAAAACACATTGAAACTTTAATCATTATTAGAGGATGCAATTGTTGCAGGAACCCTTGCCATTGAACTTGGTGGATCTCCACTACCATATTCAAGTGCAATATGCCCCTCCACATGAGCAAGGCAATAATCAATCCTATATAAGCAAAAACATTGATTCCTAAGAATTCTCTTTATATCTTCCAAAGTGGCAAAGAGATTATACATTTCCACTTTCTTTACTCTCACGAGAAGTCCCAACAAAGTTTCAATTACCAAAGCAAGGCCACAGAGTTCAGATATTGCTTCTTTCTTCCCCTAGTGCCCTGAGGGTCAAGATACCAAGTAGACATATCCTCTAATATTTTTAAATCAGAGTAAGATTGTCTCTCCACTCCAACTTGGGTATCAAATTACGTATCTCCTTCCCTGTTTCTAATAGAAATGCATTGAAGTAAGTGGAAATTGAGTCATGAACAAAGAATCTACTCATCTATACTCTTGTGGACCACTAAGCACTCCCGCACGCCTACAACACAATTTTTGTCTCGACGACATGTCTCAAACCGAAGCGCAGAGCTCCCTTCACCACCGGTTGTAACATAAAGAAACCACATGGAGGTTGAGGACCTACTCTTGTTTCGTCTCAAACCACCACAAACAACTCCTAGAAACATGATATGGACAGGTTTATAATGAGCTTAGTCCATGTGGGCTCTTGCATGTGAATGCATGCAAGGGCTTGGCTATGCCCCTTTTTTTTAATGAACATTATGTCCAAGGGTGGCAGGGACAACCCCAAATCCCCTCATTAATCGCATTAACAGCCCCATCATGAATCCATAATATGATTTTAAATATACTTGAAAATTATGCATATTAAAATATCTTTTTACGACCCCTATTATATTATTATTAATTTTATATCTATATTTTAATAACTACACCTCTCTTTTACGATTCTTATTAAGAAACCACTGATTTTTTTACTTTCAATTATTTATTGGGTTATTAAAATATTTTTTACTAAACAATAAATTAATTTTTTATTTTTATTTATCTCTATATACGTATATTTGAAATTATTATTAAAAAAATAGCTAATAAAGATATTCAGAAGCTGGTGATCCATTTATAGATGAAGCAGTTGTTTTACGTCAATCCTATTAACAGTTAAAAGTGGTGGTGGGAGGGATAACATTCAAAAGATTTGTCGTCATCTTCACCAACACTGAAGATTTGTTTAATATTTTTATATTAAACAAATTTATTTTATTTTTTCTACAGATTTTCCTCAATTATCATGAGGAAACTATTACCCTTTATATGTAAAATAATAATTTTATAAATATAAATATTTCCTTTCACAATTTCTATGCATCATGATAAATTAATATATTTTATATTAAACAAATTTATTTTATTTTTTCTACAGATTTTCCTCAATTATCATGAGGAAACTATTAAACTTTATGTAAAATAATATTTTATAAATCCAAATATTTTCTTTTTCACACATTTTCTATATGAATGATGATAACTTATTACATTTTATATTAAACAATTTTCATTATGCCATTCTTTTAAGTAATGAGTGTATTTTTGGATTATGTGAATATTACTTTATAGTATATTAGGAAAATTATATTAGAAATAAGTTGATTATAATAATTTTTATAAGTTAATTGACATATAAAAATAGTGATAGTGAGTGTATTTTACTCACATTTGTTAATGTAGTTTTACTAGTGGATATTGAGTATGTATGGGAGCATGTGATTGTAGTTTATTGATGGCTAAATATGTTCAAATTATTGTTAAGTAGAGTTTATTTTGATCAACATATAAGTACTATAAGTAAGGTTTATTATGATCAACATATGATTAACTATGGATGACCATGGTTGTCCACAACTAACTATGGTTGACTATGATAGATTATAATTGACTATGGTTGACCATTGTTCATGTTTGAACATCATTGACCATGATTGCCCATGATTGACTATGGTCAAATGTGTTAACCATGGTTTTACCAATTTGATCATAGTTTTCTATCATAGATTATAGTTTTCCATGTAGATAATGGATGGTCATGGTTGACAATGTTCAACCATGTGACCTTCATTGAGCATGTTTGACCATTTAACCTTGGTTGACCATGGGTTGACCAAGATTTTCTAAGCTTAATTATAGTTGACCTGAGATGACCATGGTTGGTGATGGTTGACCATTGTTGACTATTGTTGACCATGACTAACTAAAGTAGTCTATGATTGACTGTGTTTGACTATGGTCAATCATAAGGACTAGAGTCAATAATGGTTGATGATGGTTGGCAATGTTAACCATTTTTATCTACGGCCTACCATAGTTGACTATGATCAACCATAGTTAATGATGTAGTAAACCATGGTGACCTTAGTTGACTATGATTGACCACAATGACTATGGTTGACATGGTTAACTATGGTGATTATGGTTCATCGAATACGACCATAATTGCCCATGGTCAACTAAGGTTGATAATGGTTGTCCATGGTTCACTATATGTTAACTATGGTTGATCAAAGATCACCATGCTTTCTCATGGTTGACTATGATTTCCTATGGTTGACTAAAATTGACATGGATGACTATGGTTGATCATGGCTAGCCTTAGTTGACCATGATCAATTTTGGTCTACTATGATGAACCATGGTTTGATTTTTGTTTGTCATACTACAATGTCGATATTTTGTTTTTCACATTACAATGTTGATTCTTGTTTGTCATCTTCTGATGCAATTTTTTTTCTCAACACTTGCAACATCAACATTTGTTGATCAAATTGTGATGCCAATTTTTGTTCTTTCTAAGATAGCATCATTGATTTTTTTAATACATTGTGACTTTGATGGTTAAATGTCACATTCTCATCTTAATTTTTTAACATGGTTATTTATTGTCAATTGTGGTTGATCATGGGTGGACATTCTGGACCATGGTTGTTAATGTTTAACTATAGATGGATATGGTTTACCATGTTAACTATGAATTTCCATAACGACCATGATTGACCATAATTGAGTTGGCTTGACCATGGTTGAATATGGTTGCCTCATTGAAAAATGTTATAAAAGCTATGTTAATATATTAGTATGAAAGTTATATTACCATTGATATTATCAATAACCCTATTAATAAAGATTTTTAATACCAATACCAATATTAATATTGATATTAATCCATTTTAAACTTAAATATTAAATAATCCTTATTGAAAATAGCAACAAGAAATGCTAAAAATAACATTGCTATAGATATCATTTCACGATATTCCAATTTTAATTTGTCCTTGAATTAAAATTGAGAATTAAAATTCGAATTTAGTTTCACCAATTGTTTGAAAAATAATTAATTAATTCATCCTGAGTTAATTAGTTAGGGAAATTCAAACATGGAGTCTTTGTAAGGTCATGCAACAGTTATCCCTTTGGTTGAGGAAGTTATCCCTTAATTAAGGAGATAAGAATGAGTTGTATTTGAGTTGTAATTAGTTAGCTCAGTTAACTGAGTTAATTCCAGTTAGATTAGTTCCAAACAATTTGTGGAACTGATTGTGAGTTTAGTGAGTTGATGAATGAATGCATGAAACTAGTGTACTCTAGATAACTGAATTATCTCTCATAAATAACTCATGTATATCAGTTCAGACAAAGGCTGAGTTGAGATTAAAGGCAGGTTCATTGTACTATCAGTTCGACTTGTTTTCCTATAAAGGAAACTCATCCATGCAAAAGGAATAAGCTTCCTTGAGGATTGCGTTGTTTTATAGTGTTTGAGCAGTGTGTGACACCAATGTCACACAAGGTTACAACAGGAACACCCAAGGAAAACAGTGCAAGGAAATAGGAGGCTTGGAGGGCAGAGGAGAAGGTTTGTGAAAAGCCTTTTCTAACTATGAGCATCCAGGAGGATTATACTGAGAGCTGGTTAGCTGCAGGAGCTAAGTCTTTGTGTAATCTTGATGTATTTCCACCTTTTATGATAATACAGATAGTAGGTTTTTTAGCTGAGGCTTTCCCTAGAGTATTCTTCTGTGTTTCATGTGTGATTCATTCTTCTTCTCTGTTATATGTGTTTTATTTTATCTTTGCTCAAATTGATTAAGCTTCTGCAAGTTTGATTGTAGAAGTAGATTTAGTGTTTTGCTTTAGTACATTACATAATCAGATTAATCTATAGTGAGAATTTCTACATGGTATCAGAGCTAACTGATCTATAGAGAAATTTCTACATGGTATCGGAGCAAAGGTGATTAGAGCTATGAACAACATACTGAGAAGGGAAAAGTCTAATTTTGAAGTTCTTGATTGCAGGTACAAAAACTCGAATTCTTTGTAACACGTCTAAGTTCTCCAATGGCTTTCAATGGCTTGAGACTTGAGTATGCACTAGATGGTAGCTCGAATTATATAGCATGGAAGAAATGTTAGAAGAAAATGGATTGAAGGATTTCATTAATCAACAGATCCCCAAGCTAGCAACAACTAATGCCCAAAAATTGGTGGAATGGAAGAAGTGTGTGGTAAAGGCGAGGAGGATTCGTTTGGAGGGAGTTAGAGACCATATTCTCTAGAGTCTCCATGGGAAGGAGACTCTGTTCTCAATGTGGAAGACATTGAAGGACCTATATCAAAACAATAGCGACCAGAGGAAACTGGCGCTCAAGGACAAGCTTTGGAAAATCAAGTGTGAAAAGGGTGACACTATTTCTACATATCTAAACAAGCTCACCACCTGTAGAGATGAGCTTGGAAGTGTAGGAATAACGACAGTCGATGATGATATGGTGAGTCTTTCTCTCCTTGGTCTTCCTCAGAGTTGGCATAGTTACAAGGACTCAGTGAATGAAAGACAGAAACTGTCGGATTGGGAATGACTATGATCGGATGTCATGTAGGAGGAGATAAGGAGGAGCACACGAGATGCTTCTTCATCCAAGGAGGATGAAGAAAATCTGGCCTTAGAAAGTAAGGCAAGGGAAGGGAAGGAGAAGGATTCTTATCCCAAATTGAATTCTTCTCATGGAGGGAAGAAGGGTAACAAATCTAAAGTGAGATGCTTTAACTGTCACGAGATGGATCATTATGTCACTAATTACCCATCGAAGAAGTCCAAGAATGGATCCTTAGAAGGATCTGAAGGTGAGGCATTGGCCTATCAGTTCGAGATCGACTTCACCCTCATCGCATGCATGATGTCTTCGACGATGGGTTGTGGTTGGTTTTTTCACAATGGAGCCTCATTCCACATGACCGGTGATAAAATTTTATTTAGTACCTTGGAGGAGAAAGACCTCAAGATACTCATAGAGATGGGTGACGATGAAAGGTATATTGTTTTAGGAGTGGGCACGGTTACTTTTCAGAGGGAGAATGGAGCTTATATCACCTTGACAGATGTGAAGTACGTTCCTAGATTAAAGAAGAACTTGGTATCGGTCACAATGTTGGAGGAAAAAGGCTACGATGTTGTCTTCAGTAAGGGAAAGGTTTTCCTTAGACACATCACCACGGGACAAGTGAAACAGATTAGTTTATGGGTACAAAGCCTGTATGCTCTTGAGGCTCAAGATTCATGAAAAGCCTTGAGGAGCAAGGCCAATGTTAGAGACTTGGTGGTTGAGAGGGAGAGTAAATTACCTCTCAACATGCAGCACCAGAAGAAGTCTCACATAATTTTGGAGGAGCCACAATTGAAGAAGTCAACAAAGGGATCACATGAAGCCATACCTGTAGGTGTGAGGTAATGCGATGTGAAGTGATAGTCCCATGAAGGCTGAAATAGGGGTAGGATCCTTGAGGTACCCAACCTCTTTTATTAGACCTTGCTACAGGAGCCCCAACAAGGAATAGAAAGACTGGCTGAGTGGGTAGAGATAGATGTGAATGGAGCAGTAGAGGGAGCTTTAGCATAAGAATGTGTTTCTAGCCTAATAGGGAGGTCAGTTGGGAGATCAGTTACTTACTTCTCAGTAACTGAGTTGCAGTGAAGCAGTGAGCAACACAATGCAACATGATGAGAGGAGGTACAGTGTGGATGCAATGCTAGGAGATAGGACCAACAACAACACGGATGAAGCAGGAGGAATTAGTATGAATGATGTAGTTAGAGATCAAAGTGACAGAGGCTAGAGTAGTCAGATACTAAAGAGCATAGAGGTGTAGAGTTTTCAGTCGACAGAGGCGATAACAGTATGAAACTTTGATGACTGATGCATCATACTGATTCAGGTTAGATATTTTTTTAGTTTCTGGAGTTGTTAGAGCTGCAACACTAGAGAGAAGTGTTGCATGCAAAACATTCCAAAGGTTCGGGATCAAGATCGAGTTTGATTCCTTTCTTGTTAAGAGGGAGTGTTGAAAACAGCAACAAGAAAGGCTAAAAATAACATTGATATAGATAGCATTTCAGGATATTCCAATTTTAATTTGTCCTTGAATTAAAATTGAGAATTAAAATTTGAATTTAGTTTCACTAGTTGTTTGAAAAATAATTAATTAATTCATCCCGAGTTAATTAGTTGGAGAAATTCAAACATGAAGTCTTTGTGAAGTCATGCAACAATTATCCCTTTGATTGAGGAAGTTATCCCTTAATTAAGGAGATAATGATGAGTTGTATTTGAGTTGTAATTAGTTAGCTCAATTAACTGAGTTAAGCCGAGTTAGATTAGTTCCAAATAGTTTGTGGAATTCATTGTGAGTTCAGTCAGTTAATGCATGCATGCATGGAACTAGTGTACTCCAGATAACTGAATAATCTCTCATAAATAACTCATACATGTTAGTTCAGACAAAGGCCCAGTTGAGATTAAAGACAAGGACATTGCACTATCAGTTGGAGGAATTTTACTATAAATGAAACTCATCCATGCCGAAGGAATAAGGTTCCTTGAGTATTGTGTAGTTTTACAGTGTTGGAGCAGTGTTTGAGACCAATGTCACACAAGATTACAACAGGAACACCCAGGGAAAACAACGCAAGGAAATAGGAGGCTTGGAGGACAGAGGAGAAGGTTTGTGAGAAGCCTTATTTTCTTATGAGAATCCAGGAGGATTGTACTGAGAGTTGGTTAGCTATGGGAGCTAAGGCTTTGTGTAATATTGATGTATTTCCACCTTGTATGATAATACATAGAGTAGGGTTTCTAGCTGAGGCTTTCCCTAGAGTATTCTTCTGGGTTTCATGTGTGATTGATTCTTCTTCTGTGTTATATTTGTCCTGTTTGATCTTGGTCAAATTGATTAAGCTTCCGCAAGTTTCATTGTAGAAGTAGATTAAGTATTTTTCTTTATTAAATTGCATAATCAGATTAATCTACAATGAGAATTTCTACACCTTTTAGATATAAACCTTAATAAACGTTATTATAAAATCATAGTAATAAATCCTTTTAAACCTCATTAATATTAATAAAAAAAGTTTTTAATCCTTGGCTATGGTTGACTATAATTGAATATGGCTGATTATCACAGTAAATCACAGTTGTATCCATGATCTGACCAAACGATCCAACAAGTATATTTCTCATCGAGATCGCCTCACATGTTGCTTCACTAACAACCATGTATTCTAGTTTTGTCGAGTTGAGTGCCACAAACCTTTGGACCCAACACTGAAAATTCCACCTCATGTACTCTTTCAGTGTGATGAACTTCATGCCCAATCTACATCTATGAAGACACGTAGCTTCACTCCATCTATCCCTCTATACCACTGTCCAAACTAGGTATTTCCTCCGAGCTACCGTAGAACATGCTTAGCTTCCCTCCAAAATAATTTGGTTGGCATAACCATAGTTTTGCTTAGATGGTTGACTACATAACACATATCTAGTCATGTGTTCACAAGATACATTAGTGAACCCACCAAATTCCAGTAAATAGTAGCATCAACTTCCTCACCTAAAATGGCATCATCTTTCCTCCAGTTGGTCACTAGAGGTGTCTCCATGGGTTTGCAATTATCCATGTCGAACCTTTGAAGTATCTAGTTGGCATACTTGCCCCGAGAGACAAATAGTTCCCCATCACCTTTCCATACTAACAATCCGAGGAATTAATGCATGAGACCCATGTCCTTCACTTAAGAATCTTTGGTAAGGTCCTCCTTGCAAGATCATATCAGTTGTTCATCACCAATTAAATCCAAGTCATCAACATATCAGATAATAATAAAAAAATTACCTTCTACTAAGATATGATAGAGGTTTACATCCGCTTCACTTTTGGTGAAGCCCCAAACTAGTGAGATAGCTATCGATCCTGGTGTACCAAGCACAGGATGCTTACATAGGACTGTACAACAATCACTTAAGTTAGCACACATGAGACACCCGATCAAAATCATCGAAGCCTTCTAGTTGCTCGATGTTCACCACTCCTCAATAATTCCACTGAGGAATGTTGTTTTTACATTCATTTGGTGGATCTTCTTCCCCATCTATGTAGCCAAAGAAAGAATTGATATGATGGATGCGTACCTTGCTACAAGACAAAATTTCTCCTCATAGTCAATCCCCTCAACTTGAGAGTACCCCTTAGCCACAGATATGGTGTTGTACTTTTCTATGCTTTTGTGTGCTGTATGATTTATCTTGAAGATCCATCTCGATCCCATAACTAATTTGTCTGCTGGTCTTGCGACCACTTCCAAAACATTGTTATTTACAATGGATTCATATTCCTCCACCATTGCATCAACCCATATAGGTTTCTCTACTACTTCCTTGAAAGAGGATGGCTCAGTCTCTACAACCTCAGTAATTAGAGCCATGTAGATAGTGTACCGATCTAGTGGTCTTCTTTGTCTGCACTGATTTTAAGGAGCACCCACATTCTGCCTCAGATCCTGCACAAATTTCTCAACTTCCCTAGTTATTTTTTTACCTTCTCTAGATGATTATGCTTGAGTGGATGTCTCCACTCTCTATTCCTAAACTTCTGGTTGCTCCACAATTTCTTGAGGTTCCTCCTTTGGAAATCAAATGTCCTATTCTAGTGGGATCTAAAGCTCCCTCTCAAGAGAGCACTGCATCTCTTTGTATTCATCAAATTTTAGATCCCTTTGCACAACTGTCATTTTGAGGGATGGCAGAGGAGTTTCTGTGTAACCCACAAAGACCCCCAATTCTACTATAAGCTATAGATTCTTCCTTGATTCTTTGGAGACATGGAAGTAAACAGAGGCCCGAAAATCCTAATGTGCGACACAGCTATCCTTCTCCTCGAGAAAGCCTCATCTAGTGTAATCATGCCCAGAATCTGATGAGGAATCTAGTTATGAAAATAGGTTGTTGTCTTGCATGCCTCGGCCCACAAATGCATAGGTATGCGTTGATCCTACAACATCACCCTCTTCCACAATGTTACGTTTCTTTCTCTCAGCCACCCCATTCTGCTATGGGTTGAGGGGTGTTTTCAACTCTCTTCTAGTGGCTTCTTTTACACAATTTCTTTTAAATTCATTCGACATGTACTCATCACCATTATCGCTCCTAAGAGCCTTCACCTTCTTTCTCATTTCTTTATCAACCAGTGCCTTGAATTCTATGAGCTTGGAGAATGGCTCATCCTTCTTTCATGTGAATAAGATCCAACATTTCTGTGAGAAGCCATCAACAAAAATGACAAAATATTTGTGCTTTCTAGTGGAGGCTATTGAGAAAGATCCACAAACATCAGAGTGGATCTTTTCAAGGACTGCATGTGCTTTGTTCTCTTGATCATGGAATGTGGATTTTGTGTACTTCCCCAAAGTACATCCTTTTCATACATCCTAATACTTAAGTGCTCCTTTGGGAAGGCTTGCGGTTATCTATTGTATGATCTTCAAAGTTCCATGATGGAAGTGACCAAGTATTCTATGCCAAAGTTCACCAACATTGCGGTTCTACACCTTCTCCACCTTTGTGATCAATGTAGTAGAATCCTCCACATATAGCTTGTACAAGTTCTTGGCATGAACCCCGATCTAATCCACCTGTCTCGTGGCTACGTGTCTCATGAATTCACTTCCTTTGTTTAAGATCACATCGCAACTACAGGCTTCCAAAACTAGAATATAGAAGATATTTTTCTTTAGGCTTGGAATGAACATGACATCCTTGAGCATGAGGGTGGAGCCTGACTCCTATTATCACTCAGAATTTTCTCAAGGTTAAAGAAAGAAATCACCGAGGTAACTACAAACCAATTTTGGAGATGAGGACCTAGCTTTCCTGATGCTCAGAGAGGGCTCTCTCTTTATAATTTAACTTTGTTTTAGTTATGTGATTTTAGGCTAGTTATGAACGATCTAGGGTTTTTGATTTGTATTCAAGATTGGGTGGTGGGATCCTTGAAATAGATAGATAGATGATGTCTTTAGACCATTGGGCTATGGAGTCAATAGAAGGGCAGTAGAAATGGATCAACTCACTAAAGGGAATGTTCAAAGGGCAAGCTATCGGAGTAAAGTACAGGCCTCTAGGGTTGGAGGGGTGAAATGGTCTTAACCAGGGTGAGAGAGCAATTAAGAATTCTCAAACCAGGATTGAAATGAGGAACAAAGGGTAATCAGAAACAAAGGGCAATTAAGAATCCTTTTCTATAGATCGTAAAGAAACAACCTAAACTAAGGAGCAACTAAGAATTCCTTAACTTAGATATCAATAGAAAACATGTATTTTCCTAGCTGTTAAAACAAAGTGTAATTAAACAAATTCTGAGATAATACTCCAGTTATAGCATTCAAATTCAGATATACATTATGGAAAACTTTAAGAAAGATAAGAGCAACATGAGAAAATACTTGTCTACACTTGCTCAACACATGAATCCTTTGAAATATCTAGTCTTTACTCATTAATCCAGCTTGCTGGCTCAATGATCAAGAAGTCTATAGGAATGTCTAAGAATATACCTGAAATAATTTAAATGAAGAAGTATTTATACAAATTATAAACTCAAATATCTTGAAAAAATATCAAGATTGGTTTTACAAATATCTCAAACTCATTTACATTATTAGAACTTAAATAAAGGACACTCAAAACTAATGAATATGTTTGGCACTATATTTATGGATTTATGGTGACAAAGAAGAGAAA
This sequence comes from Pinus taeda, assembly GCA_000404065.3. Taxonomy (NCBI): domain Eukaryota; kingdom Viridiplantae; phylum Streptophyta; class Pinopsida; order Pinales; family Pinaceae; genus Pinus; species Pinus taeda. The sequence goes on from APFE030605211.1 coordinate 23,871, forward strand.
TTTGAATTTGATAGCAATTTTTAATTGATTAAGAGGCTTCCAAGTCACTAACTAAGTCCTTCCTTTGTGCATTCTGCCCCAAAAATTATGAAAAATTAGGGTCCAATGATACCATTGTATATCTCAATCCGAGATAGATATGTAATATGTGAAAGAGGTTCTTGTAGATAAATACATGATTGAGATAAAACTGTTTCAGTTTTCGAAAATTCAGTTCTAGTTGTTCACAATATTCTCTGCAAAAGATGTCAAAACAAGACTTTGCATTGTCCTAAAAACAGGCTCCAAAGATATGCATTTATCTCCTTTTTTATAATATCTATGTAAAAAGTGAGATAGGTTTTTGTAGAGTGGATTTTTAGGAATACAAACCTCCTCCAGTGTCTCGAATTGCATCTTGGATTTGCCACAATAGTTTCTGCAAAATTATGACTTAAACATGAAATTTCTGGAAAATGTACCATTTCTGCTTTGATTTCATCTTTTTTCACTTTGATTTTTCAATCTGATACACTTTTACTGATACTCTTTCATCTGATACACTTTTACTTTGATGACATGTCAATATCTTTTACTGTGTTTTTACTTTTACTATACATTTTAACTCCTTAGTGTGTATTTCAATAGTAAATCATTTAGTTTTTTATATGTATCAGCATATGGTAATGAATATTGACCGAATTTCTATAGATTTGATATGTTTTCCTTTTGACTGTATGCTTTGTCTGGTTCCTTTGTTTTAACAGTCAATGTCTCTGTGTGAATGATTTTTTTCTTTGTTCTATGTATAACTGTTTTCTTCTTCTCAATAAAGGTCTTTTAATAGATTTCCTTCTGAGTCTTGGAGTAAACAAGTTTTGTGACTAGTATCGAAACTGTCTATCCAATCTTTGATCTTCTGCTAATTACCTGCAAAATACAACAATCATTAAGAAAACATAGGTGGGCAAGAAAGACAATTGATGGCTTTATTGCACAAGGATGTCTGGGGAAGGAGTCATGGCAATGTTTTGAAAGTAATCGGAGGTCTTATTGTGTTGCAGAGGTTCAGGATGGCGCTAGAAGGGTGTGATAGGTTTTACTGTGAAACATGGCAAAAGGAATGAAAACGAGGGTTTTCAGGGTTTTAACGAGCAACTTCTCAAATTTGGCGAGAGATTAGTTAAGTGAACAATGATGGTCTTGTCTTATGCGGGGAAGCGGTTTCCCAGGCCATCACACCACTTTTTTGGTGAAGGTGGTATTTGGGAGGGGTCACCCGATCTACCTTCCCGCCTGGCACATAACAGTTGGGGTTTGAGGGAAAATAGCTTTATTGGGTGGGTAATGGTTGGCCATTGAGCACAGCTGATATGGCTGTGAACTATCGGATGAGGTGGATGGTGATCGGACGATAGTCAAGCGAGGGAGGTGCGCAGATGAAATGAACTGAGATTTAAGGGGTCCGAGGGGCTTTGATTATGGTGGATTGTGATTATTTAAGATTTAATCACGGGTTCAAAATGATCGGGCGGGGCTTAATGACAAGGTTAGCTTAGGTTCATCACGCTAGCGTATATTAATAGGGTCAACTATAATTTATATTTAAACTAAGGGTTGGGGGTATTTATTTATGGGATTTAATTAATATACGAGAAAAAAGTATACCAGGGAGGTAATGGATTAGGTTAGCATGTTAATATGAAATGAATGTGCGAGAATGTAAAATACACTAGGCATAGTGTAAAATATGTTTTTTAGGCGCGATTTGTTTATTGTGATGCCCCACATAATCATTTAACACTTCTACTTAGGATAAAGCCTTTTTGTGGGTTTTTGAGTGAAAATGGGACTTAACATGGGATTTTTACTTTTCAGAGGCAAATGGTGTTTAACCTTAGGAAAAGGGGTTTTATTAGGGTAATGAAGGGAAATGGATTTTATGAAGGGAATTCTAGCACTTAATGTCCATAAGTCATTAAGTCGAGGGTCCGGTCCCATCAAAAGTCAGAGAAATGCTCTGAGCCTCTTTGACTTTGAAGGATTAAAAGTACTAGAACATGCTTGTGGATAGGAAATTTGTAAGTATAGGAGAAAAAATGATTGAGGGGGAGTTAATTAAATTAAATTGTAAACCTTTTCTTGTGCCTTCATAATTGATCATACATATTAGCACATATCTCTAAGCATGATGACTGTGTTTTGATCCAATCAACTTTATACTTCAACAACCTTTCTTCTACTTACCCATTACTTACCCTAACATTTTATTCTTCTTTTTATGTGGGTGAATTTAGGCTAGCATACCCTTTTATTTCCTTTTCTTTTATAAATTAAACTATCTAATTCTAACCTTATATCTTCCAAGGGCTCAAATTAAGTTGATGAGCTCCTTTTATTTTCTCTACCTATCTAATGATCTGCCAGGATTAAATTGTTTGGTCAGATTTTATTCTCTAACTATAAACATAAAATTCAAAGCATGAAATAACCAAGATTAAACAGTTTGATTACCATGGGTTGTGGGATGTATGACAAGCTACACACAACCATTATTTGCAGAAGAAGTAAAATAATAGTGGCATTTAGACTTGCACACTTTCATGGTCTCTTTTTGTTTTTGGGGTTCATATATTTTCATTTGTTGACCTTCTCTTATTCTTTTTATCCTTTGATATTTCTTTTAGGACATACTCTCTTTACATTTTTTAATTTTTAATATGGAAAACATTTATAGAAAGCAAAGGTATGTACATTATTACAAGGCTTAACCTTAGTCATTCAAAATTATGGCTCCTATTGGTATAAGAACCTAACAACTCCCTCTGAAAAGTAACTGCATTAATATTGGTCGCGTTATAGCTTCCGTCATCCCCCATATTGATGTGTATCTGCAAATATTTCTCCTCCAAGTGACTGAAAAAATCTGTATTTCTTGTCATGTGGAATGATGCACCTAAGTCCAAGTACCACACACTCCCCATCACTGTGCTGGCCATACATGCAACAAGGGTAAATTCAAAGTTGAACTGTGAATCCAAAGCTTAACTTGCCCCTCCTCCAGAGGTCTTCCTGCTTTCCTTCTTGTGTAGACACTTCATCGCATAGTTATCAAATTCATGAAAATGGAAGCATTTATTTTTGACAAATATTTCTTCTTTCCCCCTTGACTAGACTTTGGTTTGGATTGGGATTTCTTACCTTTTTTGTTTGTTTCCTTTCCAGCCAATGAAAATTTTTCTTCATCCTCACCCTTGGATGAAGTCCCATATCTAGTCTTTTGGCTTATTTCCTCTTGTACCAAATCATACCATAAGTGCTTCCAACTCCATATTTTCTCCCTCCCATTCACTGAATCTTGATAGCTATGCCAGCTCTTGGGAAGGCCTAAAAGGGCTAAGGTTACCAAGTCTTCTCCGGGGACATTAACACTAACCTTGCCAAGTTCATCATGACATGGTGTAAGCTTGCTCAGATACTACAGAATTGTGTTATTCTTCTACATCTTGATGCTTCAAAATTTATCCTTGAGTGTCGGCTTCTGATGGTCACTATTAGTGTCAAACAATTATCACTGCTTTCCACATCACGAACAAAGTTTATTTTCCATGGAGATTCGAGATAATATAATCCTGTACTTCATCCAAGGTTATTCTCCTCGCCTTCATTACATCTTTCTTCCATTGAGCAAGGTTCTGGGTATTAGATGCTTGAGGTTTTGAAACATTTGTCTTGATGTATTCTATCAATCCATTGTCATCCAATACTACCTCAATGTGGTCCTTCCATGCAACAAAATTAGAGGTTCCTTCCAAGGCATACTCTAGCCTTAGTCCATTGAAGGCCATCTTCTCAGCTTTCACACTTATCTTCAAATTCAAACCTCTGAGAAACAACTATGAATTTCCTGCTATAATGTGAATCAAGCTTTGATACCATGTAGAAATTAGGTTGTATATTTTCAACTGTTCCTGATCTTTTAATCAAAATCACAAGACACAAACCTACACTACTGCTATGTGGACATTATTTCACAATTTAGAACAACAATATCACACATGCAAGAAGAAATAAAACACATGCAACACATATTTTTATCTGGGGAAAGAAATATGCTAAAATCCCCAAATTCTACGTGCATTAATCAAATGAATAGAGATGTATTATACATGCTTTTCTCAACTGATCTCACCCTGCAGGTGTAAAACCTATATCTTTGCTCACTCAAGGCCTCTAACCCAGACTTAGTCAAATCTTGCCTTGGCTTCAACTCCTATTTCCTTGCTTTATTCCTCGACGAATTAGCTTTATTCCTCGACGAATTAGACCCTATTATTTAGGAAATATTGTCAATTAAATTATGCAATTCCATTATGTTGGTCATTTGACTACATGCAACACATGTACACTCAAGGCTTGTCTACAACTTATGTTACAGTGCCTTGGAAACTCCACCTCAACTAGATAACTCAAATTCTTTGCATGCACTAGATATTTTGGGTTGATTAATCAATTAACTAGATGATCATCGAGTTTGAATGAAGTTCCACTTCTTAACTGAACTTCCACTAGTTCCTCCAAAGGTTGGAACTAGTTTAACTGAAAACAACCTGAGATAATTGATCTTGATTGCTACAAATTAGAAATCACACATGCATAACTAACCTCTAACTCCTCCAAATCGAATTTACTGAGTAAATTGGGTGACAAAAGCCATGCCACAGGAGTTAATGTCATCCAAGTTGTCTGTTGATGAGGAAATTCATTTTTTCTCAAGTAAATCAGGGAAAAATCAAATTGAGAATTTATTGATGCCTTTTTAAAAAACATCGAAATCATGGGAATCTCCACCTCAACTAGGTAACTCAAATTCTATTTGTGCACTAGATATTTTCGGTTGATTAATCAATTAACTAGATGATCACCGAGTTTGAATGAAGTTCCACTTCTTAACTGACCTTCCACTAGTTCCTCCAAAGGTTGGAACTAGTTTAACTGGAAACAACCTGAGATAACTGATCTTGATTGCTACAAATTACAAATAAGAAATCACACATGCAGAACTAAACTCTAACTCCTCCAAATCGAATTTACTGAGTAAATTGGCTGACAAAAGCCATGTCACACAATTTAGCATCATCCAAGTTGTATGTTGATGAGGAAATTCAATTTTTGTCAATTACATCAAGGAAAAATCAAATTGAGAATTTATTGTTGCATTTTTCAAAAACATCGAAATCATGGTTCGACCTAGATCAAGACAATTTGTATAGAAACATCCCTCCTTTTTTATGTTGGGGATTTCAGTTAGTGAGGAACAAGGAAATTTCCAGGGATCAAGTATCGACACCAATCCTCATTACATTGAAAATTATAGCGATTTACTCTCTAATGCTAGTGAAGGAATAAAGCTCAGACCCTAGGGTGTTAATGGTGGATGATATAAACTATGAAATCCATTGGGCCTATTTAGATGGAGTATGGAATGAACAAGGAACGTGTGGTGGAGAGATAGCTCTTCACCTCAACCGGTCACATCACCTAAAATTAAAAATAGGTTTGGGAAGGGGGACAAATAACTTCAGAGAGATTCTAACCCTGAAATTAATTCTGTGCTGGGCTTTGGAGATGAGATCCAATTCTTTAGAGATATTTGGAGACACTCTAAATGTGATAAATTGGTTCAACGTTGTTGATAGACACCACAACCATATTTTTTCTACATATTTTAGAAGAAATTTACAACTAAAATCATCTTTTGATTTTGTTTCTTATGGTCACATATACAAGGAACACAACGTAGATGAAAATACCTTATCTAAAGTGGGAATTAGACAAGATCAGGGCTCTTGGAGAATAAGTGAATCAATAGAAGTGACATAACACTCTATGCATCATTTTTTTTATTTTTTATTTTTATTTATTTTTTTATTTTTTTTCATCGAAATTTGGATGATACGCCATATTTCTTTGTTTCCATATATGCTGTTTTGGTTTGGACAGATCTTATTAGGTTGTATATATATATATATATATATTAATATATATATAGGTATATATATATAAATATAAAATATAATATATATATATATATATATGCTATTTGCAAAGTAGTAGGTACTACTTGGGTCATATGTTTAGACTAGGTGTTTTGTTTTCTTCCATAACTATTTGACATACTTATCTCTCTCTGATTGTTTTGGGTTGGAGATTTACTTTCTTTGAAGCCCAGCTTTCATTTATGTTCTATTTGTTGCCAAATGGTTGAATATTTTAGGTATGTACTCATATAACTTTTTATAAACCTCAATAAAAGGTTATGATTTTTTGCGGATTTTTTTATTTATGACTTTTTATATTTAATATTTAATGGCACAAATTTATATTACTTAACAATTTTATACCTAATAAAATGTTTTTAATCATAATCATTATTTCCTTGATATTTAATATTTAAGTGACATAATTTTGTAACAATTCTAACTTTAATTATTATCTGTTTATATTTAGTATACTAATAACACATTATTTTACATTTAATACTAAATAATACAATTTGAGATTAATTTTAATTATAAAATATATTTCAATATTTAAACATCTAAATAGTACATTATTTAATGTGTAAATTTAACTAATAAATGAAATAGTTCTTGATGGAATCTGACAATAAAAATCAAGATTATAATTTCTTATTATTTAAATACGACTTTTGGATAGTATAAATATCAATGCCCTTTAAAAATCTTAAAGACAATCTTACATTAAACAACTTATATTTATAATTTAAGGAACATATAATAGATTTTGAAAAAAATAAGTAATAAAATTCTATGAAAAAAACTATTTTATCTATGAATTAAGCTACACCCATAATTTTGTTTTCCGACCCTAATTATTATCTTCCTAATATTTAATGTCTTTTAGCATCAAAACAAAATTCTTAAATGCCATTTATTATTTTTCTACCCATGATCAATGAGATAATAATGTCATTTATCCTTGGCCTACTAAGTAAATGGGAAGACGCAAAATTCATTAAAAAATGGAAGGCCTCCAAGGGCGTCACGTCTCAACAAATGGATATGCCACTAGCGTGGCTAATCTCTTACCATTCATTTTCTATGAGCAATTAATCAACCATTTTGAGCCACTGTATCAGAAATTGCTAATACTAAAAGACAAACTTCATAGATTCTGAGATTAACAGTGGGCATGGTATAGTGATCAGATTCTAATTATTTGTCGTCATCTTCATCCAAACGGAACGTGTGAACAATAACATAAATAAAATAATATTTAACGTCAACTACATCATTATTTTTTATTTCATAGACAATTTCTTATTCAGAAATTGTCTTAATTATAATGGGCAACTATTACATTTTATATAGAATATTTTTTTTATATAAATACATTTTCTCTCACATATTTTTATTATTTGAACAACAATGTCTCATGATGTTGTTCATGTGTTTTTAAATTATATTTTATTTATCGAATAAAAAAATTGAAATAATGTGGAGCGAAATGGTTATGGTTATGATTATATTTGGATCGTTAATTTTTATAATAAAATAATTTATTTTTTAAAAGTATTATATTATATTTTTAAATTTTTATCAAAAATAATTAAATTGTTTAAATTTTAAACTAGTCTAGATACATCTTAACTTTATATTTATCAAGTGTTGAGAAAGATCAAATTTTAAATTATTTAAATTTTAGCCGGTTTAGATACATCTTAACTTTATATCTATTAAGCGCCAAGAAGGATCAAGGCTCTTGAGATACAAACTTCTTTTAAAGTGAAAAGAGATTTGATCCCTCTTGATGCTTGATAGATCCAGGTTTAAGTTGGATCTAGGATGGTTTTTATACACACACATCATATCTAGGTTGGATCCATCTCTCCTTCTCTCCCTCCATCTCTCCCTCCATCTCTACCTCCCTCTCTTAAGTCCTCTCTCTTTTCATTTCTCTCTCTACCTTTCTCTCCCACTCACCTAAATATTTCCCCCCAATTTGTCTCTCTCTACTCTCCAATTCTATCATTATCTCCCTCATTGTCTCCTTCTTTCTATCCCCTTCTCTTCCCCCTCCATCTCTATATATCCCTCTCTCCCTTCCCTTTCTCTCCCTCTCCTTCTCTTTGTCTTCCCTTGTCTCCTCTCTCCCTCTCTGTCCATCTCTCCCTGGTTATTCCTTCTCTCTCTACCTCTAACTCTCTATGTCTCTGTTTTCCGCCCCCTCTCTTCTCCCCTCCAGGTCTCCCTATCTCTATGTCCCTCTCTTATCTCTCTCTTCATTCCTCTCTCCCTCTCTCTCTCTCTCTCACTCCATCTTTGTCACTATCTCCGTCCTTGTCTCCTTCTCTTCCACCCCCCTTCTCTTTTTCTCTCTCTCTCTCTCTCCATCCATATAATGGAGAATTTTCATTCTATGTAATCAATGCTATATGTAATGTCTAAAATAGTTTACATTTTATTTTTTATTGTGAAATAAGTTATGTTTTTTGGGCATGTGGTATTGATAAGCCATGGTATAGTAACAAAACCTATTTATAAGTTAATAGTATCCATGGTAAAGTGAGAGTGGATATCCATTGTCAAGAAACATGTTATATTGTAATTTTATTTATGTATCAAATTTTAATGTGCTTATTAATTAAATTTAATATGTTATTAGTTTCACATTAACTAATGCATTAATAATATAAATTTTTGAAAATAAATTTTAATTTCAATACTATTAAAAAATATATTTTCAAACATTTGATTGGACCATAACTTGAAGGTCTAATTAGCATCCTTTGCACAATATAATGCCATGTGGATAGTTGCCAACATATTTTATGCCATAATTTATGGATATGATTGCAATATTCATGCATGATTTTTAAATATTTGTGTTGTGATTTTTATTCTGAAGCTTTGTAGGAAAACCATTCAAAAACAAAATACTTGAAAATAACTTATACTCAAGTAAATAACATATCTATCGTCAATTATTTCCCATCATAATTTGTAAATGTGTCAACTTACTAGTGGTTACTACCCATCAAGATTTATGCAAGTTCTTTTGCTTGAGCAAACAATTTACTTATCTACTTCAAATCTCAATTTATTAGTTACTACCAAATCAAGATTATAGGATAATTTGTCTATCAACCGTTATTAATTTAGCATTGACCAATGTAGCTTATAATTATTTATGCAATTTTTCTGAGGACATAATTTCTAACTTGAGTTAGAGAGGCTCAGTTGCACTGCAAACAAAATTACAATATAACAAATTGAGTTTTATTATTTTTATTACTTTTAATTTTTCATTATTAATTGAACCAAGATTTAAATGTTTATACTACAACATCTCCACCATACTCGGCTCTATATTACACCTTCTATTATTTTTTGAATGAGGCAACATAAAAATGTTAAATGCTAAACATTGATGTTGACATGTCTATCCCTATACTAGGTTGTAGAGTACCTCTTGACGCAATAATTAGATTATATTTTTGAGAATATATTGCAAAAATAATATAATATGTGATATAGTCGAAAATAGAATTTTAAAAAATAACAATCATAGTATTCTACAAAATGAAAACATTATTCAAGTACATGGCGAGTTAAGTTGAGTGATAGTTAAGTTGACATTTAGCCATTTTATTGTGACATGACAATAATTTCTAAACATTTCATATGGCAGTAAACATTATTCAACCCATCATTAGCATTTTCAAAATTCTTAATTTCGAATTTCAGTTAATACTTTTTTAATCAATTTAATGTAGAAGAGTGCTCATAATTATCTACACAAGTAGTTGTTACACCAAACTCAACTACTATAATATGATGTTCTAACATAAACCTTAATAAGGTTGCTTGAAATGCATAAACCTTATCCTAATTTTTTTTTGCGTCAATATTGGCATTATGGTTTACATCAAATTGTGTTGTTATACTTTACTATCAAATTGTGTTGTTATACTTTACGAACAAATATAATTGCAATGTTCTACATCACCTTGCATCATGCTACGTGACTATGACTTACATTAATGTTAAATTTATAAACTTTACTTATAATTTGTGTCATCATGTATATTTATTTACATTATTTCCTTGTCATGCTATGTATCTACATGTTTGATACACTTTGTAGGGATAGTTTTATGCGTCATTTTCTAACAGAGGATTAAATGCATGGGGTTTAGTGTGTGGATTGACTATGTAGGTTGGGTTCTTGGTTTAAATGTGGGTTGGGTCACTTGTGGGTCACTTCCTGGTTATTGGGTGATCGTGAACATTCTGATTTCTTTTGTTTATGTATTAGCATTGCAAAAGTGGTCGATGAATCACTAAGAGGTGAAACTATGCCAGTCATATATTATTGAAAATATTTTGGAGAGTACAAAATGGTGGAATGATATATTGTGTAAGGAAGTTGTTTTATATAGAAATTTTAATTAATGATAAGAAGGCACCTCACAAGCATTCCAAATAATCATGTTTATGTATAAGAAAAATTATTAAATTTGTTAATGAATCACTCAGAGGAAAAACCATGGATATTGTATATCATTGGAAATATTTTAAAGAGTACTAGTGGCTTAAATAATCATTTATGTAGTGTGGATGTGTACAATGACATGTTTTAAACCCTAAAAAATAATTCAAGTTCCCAAAATCCCTCATCTTCATATTGGTTTACTAACATGATATGTTGAAAATATAAATTTTGGAAAGGGAAATTCAACTATTGTTAGCATTTAGGTTAAGTTTATTGTAACTTAAAATGAGAAAATCAAGATGTTAATTAATTAATTAATTACTCACTTTGATTTGATAACTTTCTTAGGCCTTTTCTAGATTTTGGTTACTTTTTTGTTTAGTTTTATTTGGTGCTGGCATATTCTACTTGGAATAACTCCTTTTTAATGAAGAGCCATTTTTCATTGAATTTGGATTAAGAAGGTTGAATCTAACCTAAAAAAATATGAATTTTGATTGTGAAAGTGGAAATATTAAATTTCAAAGTGTAATTTTTTATTCCAAATTTGTGAATAGTTTTGAATCCAAAAATTGCAATTTTTTATTCAAAGGGTTCATGAAACTATCAATTTGAAAGAAGGGTTCATGAACTCATGGTAAAAACCAATAAAAAATTCGATAGAATAAAGGTCCAAACAAGAAGTGAACTAGGGCTATAAACTTTTGGTTTTTACAAGTGAAAGTGAGTTATATGGTCAAATTTGTTGAAGAATGTAGTGAATGCTTCAGTAGCCCATAATGAAGGTTTCACACCGACCTCAAGGAAGTCATTTGGCTAACATCCCATTGTGGATTAAGACGTTTTTTATTGAGAAGGACTCAATGAGGATGGAACTTAACTGAATGGAGGAGTAAAACCCAATGTTGAGGATGGGGAGGGGGGATTAAAGGATTGAAGAGAAGGGGGAAAAGATGAAATAATACATAAAGAAGTAGAAATAATGGATCCATAGTAGTAAATCCAAATAAGGGAAGAGATATTATGCATTTTATTAGCTAGGAAAAGAGGGAAAGGAGAAAGAAAATGTGGATAGTCCAAATGAATCCAATCAATGAAGGGAAAAGAGTGAGGGGAATTATAAGTGTGAGAGTGGTGTAGGAAGGGAGCATTGGAATCTTAGCATAGGAAGGGAGAACCAAATTTTTATTGCAAGAAGAGGGAAATATAGTAGGATCACATGATAGGTGTGTCAAGAGAGAGTAAAGGTCAATGAAGAGACACTAGGTGAAGATGATGGAGATAATAGAAATTGATATGTAGGTCATAGTATGAAATTTGTATTTAATTCAAGAGACATAATTGAGTTCGATGACACTAGAGGAGGATAAAAATTATGATAGGACAAGAAGTAGCGAAGTAGAAAATATTAGATAAGATGAAGAGATATTAGTGTTAGTAGGAAGGATCATGCAGTTACGGAAGGATTTATTGGATTCATCAATGCAGGGGATCGAGTAAGACAAAGTGAACACCTCTTAGAACCACCACCATTGAAAATTTAAGAAGTGAGTTTACAACAACTCCAATAGAATAGTAGGTTATATTTTCAACCAACCAAAAGAAAGGAAATTGGAGGAGATAGGTGATAGTTCAGAACAAACTAAGCTTAAGGTGCAAATAGAAGTTGAGAGCCAAAAGAGGTTTTGTGAAAAGAAGGTCCCAAAAGAGAAGTAACCCATATAATGTGCACATCAACCAGTGGGATGAATGGCGAAAGCTACCATGGAAATGAAAGATTCTACACTAAGGCTCCCATTTTTTCATGGGATTGGGAAAGATGACACAAAGCAACAACAGTTCACATGTGAAGCCACTTAGGTGGTCAATTAGACTATTGACGAAGCATATAAAATTATAGTTCTAGAAAAAAAATTAAGAGATGGAGCTTTGACATGGTTTGTGAAGTATAAGATCATAGTTCCCACCAGAAACACTATGTCACTTACAAAGATAAAGTGAGATTTGTCACAAAGGTTTTAGAAACTAAAGCAATGTCCATGTACGTTTTCTATAGATCTAATAGTGGGTTTTGTCATGACATGTAACTATTTTGGAAAGATGGAGATGATGATTCTCGTATATGGTACATGTTAACCATCTAAAACCATCCTTTTATCCATCTTAGCACACTCATTTCCTCTAAAATGATTATTTAGTAGTAACTAGTTTATTTCTTATTTATAACGACAATCATAGATTATGTTTTTTTTTTTTCTGCTAGCACTTTGTTATACATTAGGGATTCCTTATTATGTGTTAAAATATGAATGCTTGCAAATATTATTATAAATTATGTATTTCTCATTATGTGTTAAAGTATGAGTGAGTGCAAGGCTTCTTTTTCAAGGTTGAATAAATGGGTTCCTATTCATGCCTAAAGAGGATCATTGAGACCATGATGAGTACTGGATGCAAGCAAATGAATACTCAAATTGATTCCTTTAATGTTTTGATCTAGTTATAGATAGAAAATAATTGTATACACTACAAGGAAAATACCTTCTAGCAGAGGTTATAATGTAGGTATTTAGTGTTATAAAATGGGGAAAAAATGCCAAAAAAACCTCCGCTACAACATTAGTTTGTGGTAGAAGATATTTTAGCAGTGATGATGTGAAACTTCATCACAACTAAAAAAATATGGGTAGCCAGAGGTTTTGGCCGATTTTTTTTAGCGGTACGCTTAACAGAAACTACCACCGGTGCGCTAAATCTACAAAAGCATTGGGGATGTATACTTGAATAAAAGAACTAGGGCATTGAATGAAAAGAACACTGGTTCCTAAAATGTGTGCTTCCCTTATTCTTATATATTAAACAAACCCCTTGGGCTGTACTTTTCACGAACGACATCGAGGAAGGAAAAAAATATTGTATGCTCGATGGTTTTTAAAACTTGCAAAACCACTGCTTATTAATTGTATAAAAGTATTGGTGTGCTACTAATATAAAAGAACCAATGCTATTAATTTGAATAATGCATTGGGGATGAAAACAATATTTTGGAGCACTGGGGTGTTAGTTCTATGAAAGTATTGGTGCTTTAAGAATTATAATGCACCAAGGTGTTAAATGCAAAAAACGCTTGAAGAATTTAACGCCCCAGTGCTTACATTTTTTTGAAACCCCAATGTTGTAGTTTTCAGTAAAGGAACCAAAGATGCAAAAAATAATGTTGTAATTGTGATTTTAGATAAAATAATGCACGAGGGTGTCTTTATTTTACAAATGCGCTGATACTTTGTATAAGATTTTCTCTTTTTAGAAACATCGACCCGTGACAGTGAAATTATTGTGATTTTTCAAATTTGTTATTCATAAAAAAAGTTGACATATATATTATAGCAATATTCATATAAACGAAATTTTGATTAGTCCATTTGTATATGTTGTTTGGATTAATTTCATATATCATCAAATTTCGCATCTCTTCATTACAATATTTAATCATCCATATATTTAACTAGTGGTGTAACATTTCACAATGATATTGGACAAAACAATAGAATAAATTAAAATGTATTTTATTATATATGAATGAGAGGCTCTTTTTCATACAAAATGGGATAGTTATTGGTAAATCCTTATCTTTCAATTGGGACACTTTGTCCATTACATTAAACAAAATGTCTAATTTTCACAAACAATTATTTCCAAAAATACAACAACTTGCATTGATATCCAAATAGATCATCATTCTTCGTTGGAATTTCTATTAGTGCTCTAGCTACTTCCATGACTTGGGTTATTTGGATGAATGTTTTGGTGCTTGCATTGATTATTTTCGTCTTCTTTATCATGTTCCATCTGCAAACATAAAAATAAAGTGTAATGAGTTTATTTACATTCATGAGAATAATGAAAATTAAAATAAATAATATACCTCAATGTAAATTGAATATCAATGTACCATAGTAAGAAGTAACTCATGAACTATACACATGGTTTCAAAACCAATTCTCGTGCCTTGTTGCAACAACTCGTCTATTATCGTTGTTCCAATATACTTTGTTTCTTGCAATTTTTATGCCCCATTATAAATCATAGGTTTAATATAAATGGTTTTTTTGTTCTATTAATTATAAACTCAAAGATGTAAAACAACATAGGTACTTACAAATTTCGCAATTAATTTTTGATATGCCAACATATACTCACAACCCCTATTTAACCCAATGTCAATAAATTCTTCCAATGGCTCGTCTTGGTATGTTAGTATCTATTTGAATACATTCAAAGATGGTTGTTGTAAAATAATTTAAAATATACAAAAATGAAACCTTATTAAAAGGAAAGATTAACAAATACCCACAAACTTTGACATCAACCCTTTTCTTCCTTGTTGTCTTGTTTTATGTGTTGAATGAGTGCCAATTATTTTTATTTTCTATAAGAAAATACTCAAAAATCAATATTTAACATTAGATTATTTATTTATATGTAAAAAGTTGATTATTAAATACATTTAAATCATTTTGTTGCTGAAATGGTTCCTCCTGTGATGAAATTATTTCCATTTATTTGACCATCTCTTGTACATTTTTTTGGACATGCATACCAGCATGTTTCACATATAAGTTGTTGGGTCCCTATAATACTAGTGATTACCCCATTACTATTGTAGTTGTACCCCTTATTAATATTGTTGTGCCCCTATTGTACCCATATTGTTATTACTGTGCCCCATAGAATCCCTCTATTATTATTTTTGTG
>APFE030605214.1:1274-27867 GCA_000404065.3 Pinus taeda
GGTTGGGAAATCCTTTACCTCACAGTTGACCAAAATCACTTAACATTTTTAGCCGGGTTATGGGAGTCGACTTTGAGTCATTTATCACCAAACCATCTGTTTTGTCGTTATGTGTTCAAGAGATCTGAAACAAAACATTCAACTGCAAAATACCTATCATTCATCATACCATCATTGAGTCAGTCCTTACAGCAACATTTCTTCAACTTGAACTATGATTTCGCGTTGTGGGCTTTCCTGCGACGAGTCGCTTTCTATCGACATCAGCACATTATCTAGAAAGTTGACTTAGGAATCGTCAGTACCTTGGAGTCTGCATGCATCAATGGCAGGTTTCTCACCTTCGACGTCAGTTTTCATCATTGACTTGAGATCGAAGGATTCCATGAAATGTTCGACACCGACTCATTCATTCACATCTCATGGATTGTGCTGGGTACTTTGAGAACCATTGACATTACTGGTGGTCTCTCTCATACTTGTTAACAGTTTACATTATTGACTGGTAATCAAGTGGTTTCTACCATGTTCAACATCGACTCATTTATTCACATGGCTTGAATCGTACCAATTCGGGGAGCAGAAATGAAGACCCTGGATCTAGTTTCCACCATCCGAGCTGCGAGGAGTTTTGTATTCGTTATGTTGTAGACCAATCATAAACAGATGGCTGCGTCCATACTATGTCTACACGAGTCTATCATTATGATGTATTATGAAATCATTCTTGTACCAGAGTAGTTAGTCCAATAGTTAAAGTTTTTAATCTGAGTATGGGAATGCCTACCTCAGTATGATATGATATTATACATGTATTTTGTGTTGAAAATTGCAGGTTCCAACCGAGCTATCCGCAAGATGATCCTCAAAATGATAAAGCACTTCACCCTTCTTATATGACTTAACAATCTATTACAGGCTTGGTACTTTAGGGGGCAATCTGTTACACTGAATTTTGTCACCTTGACTATCTGCAGTTATATGGTCCCATCAATAGCCATATTGTCCTCTTTGTCAAGCCCCATACCTCTGCTCTTCATGTCAAAACTTCAAAAGAGAGAAAGTCACTTGAAAACATGTTTATCTCTGGGTATGCAGGTTCTCTCTACCTTGCCTGTGTGTACGCACCCCAAATACACTGTACCTGCGTATTTATACGCTCTGTATGCTAAAGCTTGGGTGCGTACCCCTATAAAGGTCAAAAGGCGCAAGTTTCATCTTTAAAAAATTACTTGTGGTCACTTCTAGAGCCTTCTAGAAGAGTTTTTGACGTGTATTGAGCGCCTCCAGATGGTTCATGTACCCCTATGATAGAGGAGCTTATCCCATCAAGAGAGGAGCTACCCCATCCAAAAGAGGGAGTATCCCATTGATGTTGGAACTGAATAACCTCTTCTAGAATACTATAAATACAGGCATTGGGCCAAAGGATGGGAGGTTGAAAGCTGAACATTCTATAGGGTAAATGCTGCTGGAATTAGGACTTCCATTGTTGACTTGTGAGGAGAGATCACTATCCTTCCTTGTTGCCATAGTGGGAGTGGGTGAGCTTGTCAAAATAGAGGAAATCTCTTGCTGGACCCTGGGAGGAGCTTGCACAACACCAAGGCTCAGGTTGTAATGGTTCCTTTGATTATTTAATACAAATAAGTTCATTCTTCTCAATGATTTGTTAATGAATTATTTCATGTATTCCTTGGTCAATATGATAGATATGCTTTGTTTTATAATGAATATTCAGATGCTATGTAATCGTTTGCTTTGTTAGTGTATGCAGGTCTAAAAGTGAAGGAGGAGCTCATCTGGATCAGCAAGGCTGGACTGCTACAACAAGCGCGGGACCTAAGGTAAGATCGAAAACATTTGAATTCTCGTAGAATGATGTGTATCTAGAGAAGGATAGCTCTTGTTTGTTTTGTTTGTCATTAGAGAGTCTTAGACTCCTAGGAAGGTTGGATTTGTCCGCAAATATAACCCATTCCGTGTGACATGTATGGATAAGGGTTGAGCAGGGTTCCCCAACTAATTTAAGCGGGAAAGGGTTCTGTAGGGTTCCCTTGAAAGCTTGGTCAATGTAGAAATTCTCGTTGTAGATTAAACTGATTATGTAATGTACTAAAGCAAAATACTTGATCTACTTCTACTATCAAACTTTGCGGAAGCTTAATAAATTTGAGCAAGATCAATTGGAGCACATATAACAGAGAAGAAGAAATCATACACATGAAACACAAAAGAATACTCTGGGGAAAGCCTCAACTAAAAACCCCGCTATCTGTATTATCATACAATTGGAAATATCTCAGGATTACACAAAGCTTTAGCTCACAAGCTATCCAACTCTCAGTACAATCCCTCATTACTGCTCATAGACAGAATAGACAACACATATGCCTTCCTTTAGTCCTCCAAGCCTCCTATTTCCTTGCATAGTTTCTCTTGGGTCCTCCAGCTGCAACCTGTTTGATTCTCACCTCACACACAACACTCACCTCTGAAATAGCTGCGCAATCCTGAAGGAGATGATTCCTTCTGCATGGATGACTTTCCTATATAGGAAAATTCCTCCAACTGATAATACATTGTCCCATCATCTGATCTCAACTAGGTCTCTAACTGAACTGACATGCATGATTTATTTATGAGAGAATATTCAATTATCTGAAGTGCAACAATTACATGCATGCATGCATTAACTAACTGAACTCACAATTAATTCCACAAACTATTGGAACTAATCTAACTGGACTTAACTCAGATAACTAAGCTAACTAATTACAACCCAAAGTACAACTCATCTTGATCTCCTTTAATTAAGGGATAACTTCCTCAGTCAATGGAGAAACTGTTGCATGTCTTCACATAGACTTCATGTTTGATTTTCTCCAACTAATTAACTGAAGATGAATTAATTAATTATTTTACAAACAATAATTTTAACCTCAAAACAATAAGTTTAACCCTATATGGAAGGGAGAAATTACAGAAGGTTCAGGTATTTTACAAATAACTGCTAAGATCAAATTCAAATTTTACTTCTCAATTTTAGTTTAGGGACTAACTAAAATTGGAATGTATCTCGAAATAATATTTATAGCAATGCAATTTTTAGCATTTCCATTTTTCATTCCTTGTTGCTATGTCCAACACTGGTACCTGAAATGCTATTTATAGCAATTTTATTTATAGCATTTCTTGTTGCCATTTTCAACGCTCCCTATAAACAAGAAAGGCATTCAACTCGAACCCGATCCTTAACCTTTGGGATGTCCTGCATGCAAAACTTCTCCCAAGTGTTGTTGCTCCAGCAACTCCAGAAACAAAAAAACTCCCAACTGACCTCCTTGTTGGGCTAGAAACATCCTCTTATGCTGAACCTTCCTCTGCCACTGACAAGTGCTCCCTATGTGACCTCTGAGCTGCTGCAACACTCCATGCATCTCACACCGTTGCACACCTCTCTGTGCCATCCTGCACTAGTGCAACACTCCTGTGCCTCTCGCATTGTTGTAGCCTACTAGCTGTACACTGTCTTGGGATTCTTGCACTGTAGTTCTCTTTGCCGCTCCATCTTCATCTTCCTCTACCCACTCAGCTAGTCCTGCTACTCCTCATTGGGGCTCCCGTAGCAAGGTCTAATCAAAGAGGTTGGGTACCTCAATGATCCTACCCCTATTCCACCATTCTTGGGACTGTCACTCCACATCGCCCCACCTCCGACCTGGAGGTATGGATGCATGTGATCACTCTACCCACTTGGCTCGAAATTTCCCCCTACTAGAGGTCTCTGCATGAGTGGATGCCTCCATTGAATCTCCTCTCGGCTTCTCTATTTGTGGCTGCTCCACAACCTCCTAAAGTCGCTTCACTAATTGTGGCTCCTCCACAATTGTTTGAGACTTCTTATGGCATTGCATGTTGAGAGGTAATGTATTCTCCCTCTCAACCACCAAGTCTCCAACAATTTGCTTTCTCCTCAAGGCTTTCCATGCATATTTAACCTCAAGAGCATATAGGTTCTTGACTCATGAAATGATTTGCTTCACCTGTCTCATGGTGACGTGTCTAAGGAAAACATTTCCCTTACTGAAGACTACATCATAGCCTTTGTCTTCCAGCATTGTGATCGATACCAAGTTTTTCTTCAGTCCTGGCACATACTTGACATTTGTCAAGGTAATGCAAGATCCATGCTCCCTCTGAAAAACAACTTGCCTACTCCTGAGACACTATACTTTTCATCATTATCCATCGCTATGAGTATTGGGAGATCTTTCTCCTCCAAGGTACTGAACAAACTCTTATCACCGATCATGTGGAATGAAGCTCCACTATCAAGAAATCAACCACATCCCACCATGGATGAAAC
This sequence comes from Pinus taeda, assembly GCA_000404065.3. NCBI lineage: Eukaryota > Viridiplantae > Streptophyta > Pinopsida > Pinales > Pinaceae > Pinus > Pinus taeda. The sequence continues at coordinate 5,644 of APFE030605214.1, forward strand.
CATGCATGTGAAGAGGGTGAAATCCGACTCAAACTATGACGCCAATGCCTCCCCTTCAGATCCTTCCCTCGATCCCACCTTGGATTTCTTCAGTGGACAATTTGTAGAGAAATGGCCCACCTCATGACAATGAAAGCATAACAATTTTGATTTGTTAAACTTCTTCCCACCATCTGAAGAACTCGATTTGGGATGAGAATCCTTCTCCTTACCTTTCTTTGCCTTACTCGCTGAGGCACAATTTTCTTCATCTTCCTTCAATGAAGAATCATATCTGGTGCTTCTCCTTATCTCCTCCCGCATCAGATCCGATCAAAGTCGTTCCCAATCTGGCAGTTTCTCTCTTCCATTTACTGAGTCTTGATAGCTATGCCAGCTCTTAGGAAGACCGTGGAGAGCAAGACTCAACATGTCATCATCAGCTGTCATGATCCCTACACTTCCAAGCTCATCCCTGCAAGTGGTGAGCTTGTTCATATATGTAGAGATCGTGTCACCCTTTTCACACTTGATTTTCCGAAGCTTGTCTTTTAGTGCCAGCTTCCTCTTATCACTACTATTCTGATATAGATATTTCAATGTTTTCTATATTGAAAATGATGTCTCCTTCCCATGGAGGCTCGAGATAATGTGGTCTCGAACTCCCTCTAGGAGGATTCTCCTCGCTCTAGCCACACGTTTCTTCCATTCCGCCAATTCTGTAGCATTAGCCACTATTGGCTTAGGGACTTCTTGAACAATGAAGTCCTTTAGATCGTTGTCCTCTAATACTGCTTCCATGCGATCCTTTCAGGCTATATAATTCGAGCTTCCATCAAGGGCATACTCGAGTCTTAAACCATTGAACGCCATTGGTGAAATTTGAGATGTGATAAGAATTCAAATTCTATAATAATTGAATTAAAACTTCGAGCTTCTCCCTTCTTTGTATACTGTCCTTTGCTTTGATCACCTTTTGATTGATACCATGTAGAACTTTTTCTACAAATCCTCGCTCTGATACCATGTATAAATTCTCACTGTAGATTAGAATGATTATGTAATGTACTAAAGAAAAATACTTGATCTACTTCTACTATCAAACTTTGCAGAAGCTTAATCAGTTTGAGCAAGATCAATCGGAACACATATAACAGAGAAGAAGAAATCATACACATGAAACACCGAATAATACTGTGCGGAAAGCCTCAACCAAAAACCCCGCTATCTGTATTATCATACAAGTGGAAATATCTCAAGATTACGCAAAGCTTTAGCTCACAAGCTATCTAGCTCTCAGTACAATCCCTCACTGCTGCTTATAGACAAAATAGACAACACATATGCCTTCCTTCAGTCCTCCAAGCCTCCTATGTCCTTGCACAGTTTCTCCTGGGTCCTCTAGTTGCAACCTATGTAATTCTCACCTCACAAACAACACTGACCTCTGAAATAACTGCACAATCCTAAAGGAGATGATTCCTTCTGCATGGATGAGTTTCCTATATAGGAAAATTCCTCCCACTGATAGTACATTGTCCCATCATTTGATCTCAACTGGGTCTCTGACTGAACTGACATGCATGAGTTATTTATGAGAGAATATTCAGTTATCTGATGTGCAACAATTGCATGCATGCATGCATTAACTAACTGAACTCACAATTAATTCAACAAATTGTTGGAACTAATCTAACTGGACTTAACTCAGATAACTGAGCTAACTAATTACAACTCAAAGTACAACTCATCCTGATCTCCTTTAATCAAGGGATAACTTCCTCAATCAATGGAGAAACTGTTGCATGTCTTCACATAGACTTCATGTTTGATTTTCTCCAACTAATGAACTCAAGATGAATTAATTAACTATTTTACAAATAGCTGCTATGATCACATTCGATTTTTACTTCTCAATTTTAGTTCAGGAACTAACTAAAATTGGAATCTATCCCAAAATACTATTTATAGCAATGCTATTTTTAGCATCTCCATTTTCATTCCTTTTTGCTATGTCCAACACTGGTACCTGAAATTCTATTTATAACATTTCTTATTGCCATTTTCAACAGTTAGGGTTTTGGCTAAGGACTAATGGAATTTTGTTAAGTTGGGTTTTCCCCAGAGTTAGAGTTTTCCCAGGGAATTTTTCGGTGTTCTGTATGTGTGTGATTATGTCTAATTATGTCCTTGATTATCTTTATTTTAAATTTTCTTTTATACATAACAAATATTTTATTTATGTTTGAAAGTGAGAATAATTTTTTTTACCACATCTCCTTCATATTGGATTGTAACATTTCATAATTCCTATAATTAAAACTAACAAAATACGTGTATTCGTTTTTTTTATTTATTACATCCAACATTATTTTTTATTTAGAAAGTATTTAAATTTTTTAGAGGGACATGTGCCAAATTAAAGTTGGGAACATATGGAATTACACATCTCCATCATACTAGGTTGTAAAATATGCCTCTTGGTGCAAAAAAAAATTAAATTCACTTTTTATTTCACAACTAAAAAGAAAATATATGTTGATTTCATATGTGTAGTTTATTGGATTTTGAATAGATGGTTGTTATTCGATGCATTTCTTGATGCTAAAGTTATTAGTTCAAAACCTATGAATAATATTACCCACCCTGTTTTTCCTTGAGATTCTTTTTGGATAGGGAATTACTCTAAGGCACGAGATTATATTTTTTTTGTATTTTTTTAAATGAAGGATTGAATAGATATTTGTATTTACTCTAAGAGCTATGGAACAATAAATTCAAATATACTAGTCAACAAGCTTATTTCCAACCACAATAGACATATATGTTTGTAGAAGTCATGAGTTGTCTAATGAGGAATATATGTATTGTAAAACATGAAACATTAAACTTATTCTTAAAACTTTGAAGGAAGAAGACAGACTAGAATAATATTCTAATAATCATTGTAAGGTCCCACCTTACCAGCCATCAATAGTATAGAGAATTAGAGGTCACATTGAATATTATTACTCAATTTTTATTTTTGTTTATTTTTGTTTACTCATAATATGACTAACTTAGCTATCACGTCATCATGTTCCTTCAACTATTGCAATGTAAGAATATAACATAAGAAGTTGGGGATAAGTGTCCTTTAATATCAAAAACTATAACGACCCAACAACATTTCAAAATTCATCAATTAAAATTCCCAATCCCAATTATTAAGTGAATGCTTCAATCGTGAGAATTGTATAATCAAGGTTCCTGCAAGAGAAATTAATGTTACCAATTCAGAAGCATATTATTCTTCAAAATGTGTCATGCAAAACAATGGACTTGCATAAATTGGGCACAAGTAGTCTTTTTATACATTCATTTAAGCACAATAATGCACCCATGAATACATGTATCTCATACAAAAATTATTATGCTCATTTGCACAACTTCCTATACAATTAGTCACTGTAAAATTATTTCCAATAACAACCATTTTTTTAAATGAAAGCTTTAGATAATAAAAGTAACACTTGCCTTTTTATCTATTCAAACTTCAATGACTTATTAAATTCAGTTTCAAATTCATACAAAAACTCATAGACATAGGAAGCTACATCCATTAAATAATTTATTCATAAATTTTCCAGTGCATAAAAGCTATAGTAAGTAGGACATTTACTATAACAATTTGTATGCACAAAAACTACATCCATTGAAGTTTTGAAAAACACTTTGCAAGCATGCAATCTACAAACTACAACCATTGAGGCCTTTTGACAAACACTTTGCAAGCATGCAATCTACAACCATTGAGGCATTTTAACAAACACTTTACAAACATGAAATCTACAACCATTAAGGAATTTTGTCAAACACTTGGAAGCCACAATCTCCTAAGGAAATTTGACATGAATATAAGATTCTCCCTCAATATATAAAATTTATATATTGATTCTTCAAATGACAAAATATTAAAACAATGACTAAATCATCTTATTATTTCACCCAAAACTTGACAACAAAACGCACAAAGTTGGAAGGAGAAATCTGCAAAATCGCCCATATTTAGGATCTGGGTTTGAAAAGTGTTTTGATGGGATCAAGTCGGGGGTTACAGGTCCTCAAGACAAGGATACCCGCTGATGTTGTCTGGAAATTGTACGAAACTACACATAGATTCATTTTTAAAAACGAGAAAATATGTTGACTCCATGAATTTCATTTAGATTTTTTTTTTTTTTAAACAGATGGCATGCAAGCTTGAATCTACAGCTATAAAAAAAAAATAACGACCTATAATTAAATTATAATTACTTATGTATTGTCTAAATTCCTTTCAAAGTCATTTGATCCACTATAAGTGAATTGAAGGGCTTTGAGGTTCATCAAACATTTTTTTCATTCAATCATTCCTACAAACCCATGGCAAGCATCTTGAACTATTGCAATACATAATGATTGAAAATTACCTCAATGATTCTCTTTAAAACCCTTATCTTCCATCTTGTTTTTTTTTAACATTTTTGTTTCAACGTCTGATTTAGTGAATCCTCCTGGAATAATTTAGGTATGAATCCATTTCCTACTCTTGTAGGCTACAAGTGAACACTTATTCATGCATAATGATAAAAATAATAATATCATTTCTCATTCATAGATTTTTTCAAACACTTTGCAAAATATCCTGAAACACTCTCTAAAACATGTCTCTAATTACATGAAACAAAACCATAACCCATGAACTCTTACCCAAGTCCTTTGGAATTTCTTTATTGCCATTACCTTCAACAATATTTGTCTTTCCTTTCTCAAATGCTACAATACCAATGTTATTACAATAGACTACAACAATACTAATTCCATAACATCTTGAGATCTAAACATCCCTTCATATAGACCACTCTTATTCTTCATTTTCAACTATCCAATAAGATTCCAAATAACATAAGCTTAAACAAAAATTAGATTCTTACAATAATTTAAATTTCTACTTTTTATTTTATGCTAAAGCTATACTATAATTTTAGGACAATAAAAATTATACATGAAGAGATATTCAACTCCAATAACTGAGAATATGATCCATCTTTGATCCCTTAACCAACTCATTTGAACCATTTTGTTTTCCACCAACCTTATCCAGGGACAAATTATCCACCTAGAACCCCCGAGCTGTAAGAGCTCACAAACAGTACCAAAATATAGAAGTAGAGAGATATCCAAGGCAAGCTAAGGAAGATAAGTTTTAGTTCATCCCAACACCACTCATGGTTAGATCCACTAGGTAGAGCTACATAGTAATTTAGTTTAGAAATTTCAAAATCATTTCAAAAAAAATTGGCTACCCTCCAAGTCTCTCACTCTCATAATATTTTTCAAATTTCTCCACCTCTTGGTGTCACAATGCACCTCCCTCTCCCCTTAAGTGAGAATACATGAGACACATCTATAGGAGGAGCCACAGAATCTTGCCATAAAGGAGGAGTAATATGCATGTCTTGCATTCCATTTATAGTAGTGTAACTCATTCCATTAAGGAGAGGTATGCATGCCTTACTTAAGGAGAGGTATGCATGCCTTAGTTAAGGAGAGTGTAACTTATGCATTAAAGAGAGAATTAGAGGAATATTTTATGACATGTCTTTAGTTAGTGTAAGAGGAATATGCCATTTTTTGATGAGTGCATAAAATAGAGTCTAATGTATTATTAAAAGAGAGAGATTTACATAGAACCATGAGAGTCATCAAGGAGAGAGGTGTGAAGTGATTGAGGAGATGAAGGTGACTTGTAATTCCCTTTTAATAATTATATCATAGTCTCATAAAATATAATAAATAATAATAATATTATTATTATTAATATTGCGGTTTAAGTCGAGATTGAACTATTATGATTGATTAGTGATAAATGAAGTGATTTTCCTTAAACTATACTTAATTTCCAATTTGTTAAAGGTGATTTAATATTTTTTGAAATTCACGCCTGAGATGTTAGACATGACTTTCTATTTTTAGAAATTCACTCTAGGATTGTTAGAAAAGAGGTTTTATTAAGGAAATTCATTCCTGAGCTTTCCATGAGTGGTATTTTGCTTCCAGAGAATAGGGATTTCACACCCCTATTGCATGCATCTCTTTTCCTTAGTAGCTTGAGGATCCGCGCCCTAATCTACTCTAAAGATCCAAGATTCTAGACCTTGATATTTTTAAATATTGAGGACTTCATGCCCTAAACATTTTATTATAGATACAAGACTGCATGTCTTTATCTTTCATGGATTTATGACTCCGTGCCCTAATTTCCATGGCTTCTCTTCTACTTTGGTTTGAAACTCCACGCTTAACCTTAAGGTACTGATTGTGAGCTCATACCCATCTGATGGTTCGTAATTGGTAAGGTCTTCTTCCAAGACCTACACACATCAAAATATCATAGATCAAAGGAATCGATGAATTTCATAATCAACTTATTCACATTTTACCAAAGATTGTGCATGACTTCCGCAACCATTTTGGTTGTAGAGAAATGACTTCTGTAGCCATTTAAAATTTGAACATCCTTGTTTGAAAATAACCATGTTCCATATCACATCCTTCTCAATACAAGATTAAGCATATAAAATCATAAAAATCATGTGTCATGCCTTCCACAATGATTTATAATTTGAGCATCATTGTTTTCAAATAACTATGTCCCCTGCGACATCCTGCTCATTACAAGATTAAACATATATAATCATATAAATCAGGTATCATCCATAAATCATAATTAACCATATGTTCCACATAACCATAATCATCCATGGATCTATGTGTCTCAATCCTGAATCAACATGCATTTCATACACCTATTTCCAAACTAAGATACCAAAAGAGAAAACGTCGATAATATGCTCTTAACCAAAATCAATACTTATACACACAACCATAGATATTATCCTAAGCACACAACAACTAGGTGACCCAAACTAGGGATATAGCATATAAGCATGTACATAACTTCCTCACGCATAATATTATATCATTATATCAAAATCACCCTCTCTAGGTGTTATCAAAGTTATCTCACCAAGAAGGGACACTACGGTCATACACTTTAATATGCAATAATCAAATGAAATACTTAGCATACAAGTTCATCAAGAGAGGTAATATAGAGACAAACTGAATGTAGCATAAATATGTATACTCATGAAGATGTTGCAATTGACCTAAGGGGAAATTGGTACTCAACTTTAACCTCTCAAAGATTAATTCACATACCTATGATCATCTTATAGATACAACAACTATGATTTGTACGAAATATATTAAGATAAAGGAAAATTATAAACTGCAAGTAGTTGAAAATAGAATTAGTATGGCTGATTGTAAAAGTATTGTCCATGTATAAATATAATACATTCATATTTCTCCAAAATTCAACCTTTGGTTAGAGTAATTTCTAACATTTATACAAAATTATTATGACACGTGTTTGTTGCACATGAAACATTTTAGGAACTAATTTTTCAAATAAGAAAGTAATTTCAATAGATTGAATTACAACCTACCAACTCTATCTTGATTCAACTATATTTAGTTGATGTGATTTAGAAATATTCATGGAGAAAACTTGGCTAAATTGTCCCACTATGCTCCAACTAGATGACTAAATGTTGACAATTTCTTGTCGTGGATGTCCAATTCGATATATTTCTAGTAATTGGGAACACTAGAAAAATAATTTTTATTTAATAGAGGAGGTATAAATCATCAATCAATATTTCCATTTTAGAGTTCCTACCATGTATGAAAATTTATCCACATTATTCATTTCCCTCAACAAATTTCTATATATGGATCTAAAGACATCGAACTCTCATTCACATCCTAGCAAGATGGAAGACCTAGATCCATAAAGCATTAAATCTACTAGAAAACACATCTACATTCTCTTTTTACTAATTTGAATTTATCTTGAGCTTATTGAAGTAAGTTTTTTTTTTGGTCAAGGCTCCATTAATTTCCATTATAGTTGAAGTTCTATTTTGAACTCGCAAAGCATGCAGTTCTTCCCAAGTCCTGGAATTGAGAAATTTAACAATCTTTTTATCTATCTATGGTTTTTCCCCACTTCACTTTTTGGTCAGCTAGATAGCTTACTCTAAAGCATAAACCAAATCTTATTCATATCTAATCACTCTAAAATAATTTCACATGAATAAAATTTCAGTAACAACCTTTTCCCATGTAATATGCCTTACTTCAATCAAGCTTCTTATTCCTACTAGTTGATTCTACAACTGTTGTTTTTCTTGTTGGAGTCTAGCATTTAAATACTGATAAATTTTTATGGTAGCATTCCTATAAGCTATAAGGTCTGTTGAGCCTCAAAACTGTGCTTTTCCTTAGCAACTTTTCTCATCCCTTCTTCTTTGTTTTTCCATGGAAAATGCATCTCTATCATCAATAACTAGTATACATTACCTTAAGGAGAACATTTTAGTGATTTACATGTTATACTTTTATGTTTGCTATTTGAATAAGTTTTTGTCTTTTAGCTACGGAACGTAGCCTATTCTGTATCTAATTGGCTGTTCCGCATCTACTTCCATGCTTTTACAGGTTCCAGGTGTTAGAAGGAGAAAATAACTACATGGGAAGCTTGGAAAACATCATGACATGGATCGTGTCCTATTCACCTAGCCCAGGTAGACAAGGAAGATGGTACAAGACTTCGGTCAAAGGAGAAGTCAACGTAGAGACCTAAAGCAAAGAAGAATCTGTTTTGTACATGTTTCACAGTGATGGGATCCGAAAAACCTTCCTGAAGCCACCGAATTCGAGAGCCATTTGTGCAACCGAATCCAACAACCATCACCTTAGATTTATGTCTCCAACAACCGAGGAAGAAAATTTTGTGTGCCTGCTTGCTACGTGTAAAGAATGCAGAACCAATTCTAAATTTCCCGATGTATTAAGCGCAGACTACTACTATGTAATTTTGAAAACTCATTTATTGTGTTTTTTTAATATGAAGACTGAAAGTTTCATGGATATCTAAAAGTGTTTTTTTTTGAGTTTTGATTAAGTATGCATAACCTGAGCAGCTGCAGAGGGCCCCTGCCCTAACTAAGGTTTCATTTCATTTTGTTTTGTCTTTTATAGTTAAACTATAAATTCATTGTTTCCTCCATAATGTTTATAACCATCTACTAACCTTGTTTATAATGGAGTCTTTATCATTTTCTTACTAATGCAGAATAGCCTCTTTTAGTGCAGAATAGTTCTTTTTGCTTAATTTATTTCTAGTTTCTTATCAGTAGTTAGAAGTTGAATTCAGCAGTGTAGAGTAGTTTGTTTCATTTGCTATTTCATTAGTCTTTAGGCTTTCAATTAAACTGATCAGTACCATTACTGTTCTCGCCATTTCATTACTACTTAGTGACTCATGGTGTAGATGAATGTTTCTAAGAAGCCCTTCTAGTTGATAACTCATCTTAAACTAACTAGTTGAATATTTCATTCATGCAATGAGTCTTTTATGCGTTTTTGCATTTATTTTCTAAATGAAGTACATAATTCCTCAAAATGGTCATCACAAGAAGGTTTTTCTCCCAAAATTGAGAGGCATAGTAACTAAGCACTTCATTTAGTTTTGTTTCCATAGTAGATTAGTTGCAATTTCATTTTCAGTCTTAGTATTTCATTTAGTTCTATTTCTATAGTAGATTAGTTGCAATTTCATTTCTAGTTTTAGTATTTCATTTTGTTTTAACATAATAGACAATAGTTGCAACTTCACTTTTAGTTTTTCATTAAGTTTTGTTTCTGCAATAGACTAAACAGTAGTTGTAATCTCACTTTCAGTTTCAGTATTTCATTTTGGTTTTTTTTCCATAATAGATAGTTGAAATTTCACTTTCAGTTTTAGTATTTCATTTAGTCTTGTTTATACAATTGATTAGACAGTAGTTGTAATTTCACCTTTAAGCTCTTTTAGTTCATGATTTGGAAACAATGATAAGAGCAAAAATAGAAACTCTGTTTTCATTTCTTGATTAAACTTTACTTTCAAATCTTGCTTAAAGCACTTTTAGTCCTCATTTCATTTCTTTAGATTCTTAGCAAAAGTAGATTCAAGATTTTGTTAAGTACATTGTAAATCATTAGGGATTAAAGGATGAAAACCCCAAAACAACATAAAACTCAAAAACACTGAAGTAAGAAGGGTCATCTAGCACATATAGTGCACTACACTTCATTAGTTTATGATACCCGGATTGATAATTTATGTAGAACAATTAAGGACACTAAATTGACCAAACATTTTGGCACCGTTGCTGGGGAAGTGTAACTAGGTAGCCTTATCTCTTACATTAAAAAAAAAACAAAAAACAACAAAAAAAAACAATGACATGCATAGAGAAAGAGATTCTAGGGGTAGATTTATAGCTAGGGGAAGAATTTTGATTCCTACAAAACCACCTACTCCACCAAGAGTTAGAAAAGACACACCTCCATCCCAGATTCATACTCCTAGCCATAGGATTCTTGGAATTCAAAGGGAAGAAACTCAATTATAAGATTCTCCTACTTCATCTACCAAAACAGTCCTAGGAGAGAAAAATTTTGAATCTCCAATAGTAGGGATAACCTTTTTTACCTCCACAGGAGAGCCTATTGTAGTTGAATAATTAGGAATACCTGGTGAGGAAGAAGAAGTAGAAATTCTCTCCCATAGTCCATTAATAGAAGAACTAGAGGAAGAGGGAATAACCTTGTAGGTTGAGCCCTATTTGACTCTGAAGAAACTATAATGGCAGAAGAAGAACAAGATGGAGAATTCTCACTGTTTGGAGGAGGGGGTAGAGGGAGAGGTAGAGAAAATAATGGAGGAGGTAGAGGTAACAATGGAGGAGGCAGAGGAAATAGCGAAGTAGATAACCCTTTTGGATTCCCTATAGTGGATGAGGAAACACATACCACAATGAAAAACATCTCACCATCTGTCCTCCCAAACTTTTATGGGTTGAGAAGTGAGGACCCTGAAACATTTTTGTTTGAGTTTGAAGTCTTGTGCAGAACTGATGACTATCTAGAAGACTCTCAAAAACTCATATTGTTTCCTTCAACACTAAAAGGGGCTGCTTTGAAATGGTTCATGGGGTTAGTCACTCAATCCATTAGAACATGGAATGACATGAAACAAACATTTTTGGATAGATACTTGGATTGTTGTATGCTTACCAATCATAAAGACGAGGTGTTCAAAATGATGCAAAGGGAGGACGAAAACTTAGAAGATTTGATTCAGAGATTTAACTATAATTTGAAAAGAGTAAAGAAGAACAATTTATATGAAGAAACTTTAAAATCTCTTTTGTTAAAGGCCGTTAGAGATGAGTGGATAGATATCCTTAACATTATGGGGAAGGAAGACATCTCTCAACTTCCATTGAGTGACATAGGAGAACTATGTGTTCATCTCTCAAGAGGGAAATCTAAAACAGGGGAAGGGCCGAGAGATCCTCCTCTTGTTATAGCAAACAAGTCTGCAACTGGATTTGTAAGAAGGACAGAAATTGGCAATTTGATTGATGAGTTTAAAATTGATATTTTAGGGAGCCTTAGTGAGAAACTAGACACCCTTAAAATTCAAAACAAGCAGAAAATAGAGGCTGATGCTTTAGCCATTTTTTGTCCAAAATGCAGAAATAAACATGCTCTAAGGGAATTCCCTTTAGATGCAAAAATTGTAGAAACTTGTATGATTTTTTCAGAAAGTCATGAGACCATGGGTTGTCCCTCAATCCCAGGTCTTAAGGCTACCTTTCAAGAGGAAACAGTCACAAATTATGCAGAACATCTTTTTTTTGTTGCAAGAAGACCTTGGCAGGGGCCATAAAATCATGGATTTAACAATCCAATGTATCTTCAGCCCCCACCAAACTGGAATTCTTGGCAGCAACCTTGGCCTCAACCTCAAACTCAGTATCAATCTCAACCGTGGGCATAAGGGGTACAAAATCCTTATGGGAGATTTTCTCAATATTATCAATATCCTCCATCCTATCAGAATTATACCCCCTCACAAAATCGGCAACAAAATCAGCAACCACAACTTCAAAATCAGAACCCTCAACTTTCATTACCATTTCCACAACAACTTCGACAACAAAGTCAAAATCCTCAACTCTTTCTACCATTTCAGTAGAAACTAAATCAACAACCTGCCCAACCATTACCAAACCCCAACAATAAAAACCCTCGGAATGGTTACATGGTAGAAGGACAACAATTTCCAACTTACATGATTACCCCACTAGATCTTAATGATGTTCAACTTAGACTTGGTAGGATATTAGAAAAGGAAAAACCTTCTATAGTTATTCAAGAACAAGACATTTATGAGGAATATTGTCTAAAAGTCAATAAAATTTTTGAGGGAACATCCCTCCAAAACCAAAAAATTGAAAAATAAAAACAAAAAGAATCAATAAACACAACTCCTATCATTGAGCAACTAGCATCTACTTCTACACCTCCTTTTCCCGAGAGACTACAAACTGATAGAGGGGTAGAAAAACAGATCTTATTGCCCAATTATGATTTTATGGATGAATTGAAGAATGTTTATATCAAAATTCCTTTGTTTTAAGCCATTAGAGAAATTCCAATTCTAGCGAAGATAATAAAGGAGTTGAGCATCAAAAGACCAGGGAGAAAAGCAAAAGAACAAAAAGAATTCACCTGGTACGAAAGATAAGAGACATAATGATGGGAAAAATTGCCATGCAGAAATATGTGGATCTAGGAAGTCTAATTGTCAAGACATATATAAATGGAATTGAAATTCCAAATACATTGATTGACTTAGGGGCAACAATAAACATTATGAGTAGACAAACTATGGAGTAGCTTAAACTTCCTAATATTCTTTACACACCTACCTTACTGCAACTTGTAGATATATCAGTAATCAAACCAGATGGTGTGGTAGAAGATATTTCAGTCTCCTTAGATTCTTGGGAATATCCTATTGATTTCGTGATCCTAACTCCCAAGAGTAATCTAGGAGGACACCCACTCATATTAGGAAGACCTTGACTAGGCACAACTGATGCTTTTATTTGTTGTAGAGCTGGTGACATGTATATTTATGATGGTAATTCAACAAAGAAATTTACCTTATATCTTCTAGCAAAAGCAATCACAGAAATAGATGACAAGGAATGGATTGATGATGAAGATTACATTCAGCCTCTCTTCACTATGTCAGAAATTAGTGAAGACAATAAAATTTTGAATACATTGGAAAATTTTGAAACATCTTCAGAATATGATCTTGCACAATTTCAAGAAAAATCTAATGTTGAATATTGGTCATCTAGGTGGATGTCTCTCTATTCTATGGAAGAGTTTGGTAGCTCTACAATTGAAAATTTTCTAGGTAGGACATTGAACATAAACAAAAACTTGGAGAAACTACAACAAGAAGAGCTAACCAAAACATTACAAAAACATTCCACTGCATTTGCATGGGATTATATCGACATGAAAGGTATTGATCCTAAGACTTGTATCCATCATATCTATATTTAGGAAAATAGTAGATCAATTAGACAACCTCAAAGAAGAATGAATCCAAATCTTAGGGAAATTGTGAAAGAAGAGCTCCAAATATTACTCAATGTAAACTTCATTTACCCAATTTCAGATAGCCAATGGGTTTCTCCTTTGGTAATTGTGCCTAAAAAGAATGGTAAATGGAGGGTGTGCATTGATTATCGAGAATTGAATAAAGCAACCCTTAAAGATAATTTTTCGTTGCCCTTTATAGATCAAGTGTTAGATACATTAGCAGGTAAGAAGTATTTCTCATTCTTGGATGGTTTTAGTGGTTATAATCAAATTCAGTTATTACCTGAGAATCAGGATAAAACCACATTTACTTGTCCATGGGGAACTTTTGCCTACCGAGTGCTTCCTTTTGGATTGTGTAATGCACCTACAACATTCCAAAGAGCAGTACTAGGAATTTTTTCTGATCTAAGACATGATTGTGTAGAGGTATATATGGATGATTTTACAGTCTATGGAAAAACATTTGAAGAAGCTTTGGAAAATTTGGAAAAAGTTCTTAAAAGATGTAAAGAAACAAATTTTTTTTTTCTAGTTAAGACTAACCTAATTACCCATGGGGGATTTGAACTGGTGACCTATCGCAAGGAGTACCTTAACAGTGCACCCATTCACCGTCAATCCAAAGCCCCATGAGCAAAGAAACAAACCTTTCACTAGGCCATGAAAAATGTTTTATGATGTTTACAGAAGGTATTGTTTTAGGACATCACATTTCAGGAGATGGGATTAAAGTTGACAAATCTAAAGTTGAAGTCATCTCTAAGTTATCAATTCCAAATTGCCAAAAAGATGTTAGAATTTTTATAGAATTTACAGGATACTATAGAATATTTATAGGAAACTTCACTAAAATAGCATCTACACTCTTCAAATTTCTTACAAAAGATTATGAATTCAGCTGGAATCCTGATTGCCAACTAGCATTTGAAACCTTGAAAGAAATTTTTTATGAAGCACCTATTTTGAGAGGTCCAAATTGGATACTTCCTTTCCATATTTCTATAGATGCTTCAGATATAGCTTTGGGAGCTGCATCGGGACAAAAATATTTGATTCCTTATGCCATTTACTATACAAGTAAAAATTTGACTCCCACTGAGTTGAATTATACTGTGACTAAAAAAGAATTATTAGCTATTGCTCATGCAATTAATAAGTTCAGACATTATATAACAGGCTATAAAACCTTTTTTCATACAGATCACTCTTCAATTAGATATTTGATGAATAAACCTATTACTAATGGTAGAGTTACAAGATGGCTTTTACTTTTGCAAGAATTCAACATTACTGTGCTAGATAGACCTAGAAAACAAAACACAGTTGCTGATTTCTTGTCCAGGATTCAGAATATCAAAGAAGGCTCTCTGGTTGAAGATAAGTTTCTTGATGAATATCTTTTTGCAGTAACTACTCAAACTCCTTGGTTTGTAGATATTGCTAATTACTTGGTTACAGGGAAGTTACCTTCGCATTTGTTTCCTAGAGAGAAAAGAAAGATTATTCAAGAAAGTGCAAGATATTCATGGATCACTAACGAATTGTATAAAATAGGGCCAGATCTTATGATCAAAAGGCGTGTCAAGGAAGATGAAATGCCTGATATTCTCAAAGAATGTCATGATGAGCCGTGTGGTGGACACTTTGCTGACAAGAGGACAACCTATAAAATCCTTTCTTTAGGATATTATTGTCCATCCATCTTCAAAGATGCTAAAGAATATGTCAGACGGTGTGATAGTTGCTAAAGGGTAGGGAAACCTGTTCCCTCAAATGAGATGCCATTACAAACTCGGGTACTTATTGAACCCTTTGAAAAGTGGTCTTTAGACGTTATTGGACCAATTAATCCTCCATCTAAGCAGAAAAAGTATATATTAGTATGCACTAATTATGTCACCAAATGGATAGAAGCCACAGAATTACCTTTTGCTAACGAAAAATCTGTAGTTAGTTTTCTTTTTTAGGACATCTTTACTCGTTTTGGTGTTACAAGAGAAATTGTGACAGATCAGGGATCTCAATTCACATACAACATGATGGAAAGGCTTATGGAGGAGTACAAGATCAAGCATAGGAAATATACTCCCTATCATCCATAAGCAAATGGTCAAGTGGAGTCTACAAATAAAGTGATTGAAGGAATCCTCACCAAGACTATGCATCTACATAGAAGAGATTGGGTAGAAAGGCTTCCTGAAGCCTTATGGGCCTATAGAACTACATGGAGGAACACAACGAGACATACACCCTATGAACTTGTTTATGGGAAACAAGTTGTGTTCCCTACAGAGTTCCAAATCAAAACTTTCAAGATGGCAGTCCAGTTGGGGATGGATTTATCAGAGGCTCAAAAGCATAGACTGGAACAATTAAATGAACTTGATGAAATCAGACAAGAGGTAGTTCAAAGGACTGTTCTTGTCCAACAACAGAGGGTTAAATGGCATGATAAATACATCAAGTACAAGAGGTTTCAAGAGGGATATTGGGCACTGTTATTTGATTCAAACTTTAAGGATTTTCAAGGGAAGTTTCAAACTCATTGGCTTAAGCCATATGAGGTTGAAAAAGTCTTCAGTAATGGAGCAATGAGGATCATAATAATAGATGAAAGTCAAATTCCTCTTCTTGTGAATGGTAGATTGAAAATATATTAAAAGCCAATTTCAAAGCAGGAGTTCATCAAGGTCTTTCAGAATAATTCTGAAATGAAGTTAGTGAAGAAGAATCCTTTTTCGCCACCAACTTAGTCTTTGTTTTTCCTATCTTAAAAAAAATTGTATAAGGTTGAAAACCAATCATTGATTGACATGCTTATACAGAAAATACAGGGCGAAAATCAAAAGTTTCTGACACCCCATATTTTTCATTTTCTTTTATGAAAAAGTGGTGATAAAATGTCGCAGTCATTCAACATTCTCCAAAATTCATTGTCTCATCTCATTTCACTCTGTTTTACTTTTACAGTTTCACTTCACTCCATTGCCATATTTCACCAATAAATTTATCTTTTCTGGCATTTCTTTCATCTCCATTTTCATTTATCATCTTGTCATATTTTCACTTACACAGCCTTTTCCATTTCATCTATTCATAAGCCATACTTTACTCTCTATTTCACATGCTACAACTCTTTTCACGTTCTACAGTTTATTTCGTTCTATAGCTGATCCTGTTCTACAACTAATCTGATTCTACAGCAACAGTTTGATAATCAGTCCAAGAACAAGTATCCAGTTCATAATAAAATCTTGTATGCAGGTGATTGAGGAAAAAAATCAACTTTGAAGACCAATCATGCCTAAAGCACCTGTGGAGAAAACATCAAAATATTAGCAAACAAAAGGTAAGGTTCCAAAGGTAAAATACAAAAATTTATTTCAAAAAGCAATTCAAAAACATAAGCTTGTATAACATGTATGATCACATGTCTCCTTGATTAATCATTATGTAATTTGATTGCCACGATGTCTCCGCCATATCTTCCGTCTTCAATGCTAAACGATCCAATGATTCCTTCATAACTGATCTCCATTTTAAACTCCATAAATTGTACTTAACCAAACTTCTACAGCTACACCTATTAACGGTCAGATTAACGACATGACCTATCTATATATGACTCTTCAAACCCTGATTGTTCATTTATTACATTAAGTTTTTCTCTCATATTTACGTAGCCTCTTTGTGCATACAGTCACTTTGTTTCCATATACTTTGTGCATACAGTCACTCTGTTTCCACACATTTTGCGTATACAGCTACGCTGTTTCCATATATTCCGTATATACAGTTGCTTTGTTTCAGATTCACAGTCATTTTGTTCCCGGTCATTCTATTCCCATATATCCTATCATCATGTTTCCATCCATAATCATTCTACTTTTGTATATACAGTCTTCTTATTACCATATACGCAGTCATTTCATTTCTCAGACAGTGAGAGTAGTTTTGAAGAGTAGCTGAGAACAGAGGTTACGGGACTTATTGTTAGAACTAAACCCATGGGAGTAAAATACATGGAGGGGTTTTCGTTGCTGAAAGGAATGTTACATAAGGCTGGTTGGTTGTGTTTTATTGAAAAATTCAACGGTTACCATAAGGAAATCACTAAATCCTTTGTCGGGTCATTTGATGGAATGGAAGTGGAAATAGGTGACATCAAATTTGCAGTTACCGAGTCTTTCATAGCTGAAGCAACAAAACTCCCAAGGCTAGGAGAAAGGTGGTTTAAGAACAAAGAGTTTCATGATGAATCTTGGAAGGTGATTCTTAAAAATCGAGGTATGGACATTTCAGTTTTTAGAAAATGGATTCCAACCTCTGCACTCAAAAACAAATGGAGTAGCATGTTATTAATACTGCAAAAATTTATTACATGCGAAGGGAGGTTTGGATCTATGTATGTTTATCATATAAGATCGCTAATGAATTTTCTAGAGAATGGAACCCTCAATCTTCCCTTTTTCCTTTCGAATAGTTTGAGAAGAATGGAAACCAATGTTCAAAAGAAAGTTGAATCAATAGAAACCACTATATATCACCATGGACTAGTGAAGATTTTAGTTGAATTTCATTTGAGAAGTGCAGGGGATACATGGGAGGACTTCTTGGTAAGGAATTTTTTCCAAGATGCTCTAGATTTGTCTGAGGGAAGTCATGTTAAAAGAAATAGGAGAAAGAAGACCAGTCTCACCATTCAAAGCACCCTTGAAACTTCAATACAGAAAAATGATGAAGAAGAACCAATCTCTGAAAAATTAACAGAGATCAGAAAGCACACTAAGCAGAGGAGAAAAATGAAAGACAATGTTGAAGAAATCAACATGGATATTCCTAAACCTTCATCACCTAAAGAGGATGAATAGTTGCTTTCTAAAAAACTAACCAAGATCAACGAACAGATCAAGAAATATCAGGAGAAAGGAAAGAGGAAAAATGATACAAAAGAAGAAACCTTAGGCTTCCAAAACTTGAGGAGGAGTTCTAGAATCTGAGGCAAAGTGAAGAGGTGAAATCAAAAGAGGCCCAATTTATAAATTTAGAGGAAGAAACTCCAGCTCAGTCCTCTGACATTATTCCATATTCCACAGAACTCTCTTCCACAAAAATTGGAAGGCAGCCCAAGTAGAGCTTCTCTGGGCATTGATCTAATACAACAGAGAATCTATGACTACATAGAGTCATTAGAGAAAATGAGTACATCAGTAGACCTAGGGACTTCAGCTAATCCAGAGCAGCCTGTTACCTCACAAGAAACTCTAAGTAGCTCCCTCAAACAGGAGATCTTTGAGCTAGAAATTCTGAATAGGCACATCCAAAGAGAAAATGAAGCCTTAAAGGAACAGAATAAGTTGGATAGAGCTATTCATGACAACACTATGC
The DNA here is from genome assembly GCA_000404065.3 of Pinus taeda. Classification (NCBI taxonomy): domain Eukaryota; kingdom Viridiplantae; phylum Streptophyta; class Pinopsida; order Pinales; family Pinaceae; genus Pinus; species Pinus taeda. The sequence goes on from APFE030605214.1 coordinate 24,622, forward strand.
TTCACTTGGTTTTATGGTACAAAAAGAATAGGAAACTAAAAAGGAAGAATAAGAAGCTGAACAGGGAACTTATTAGCCTCAAGTACAAATTCCTCATGAGGAAGCCAAGGATGGCATTTGGTGCAAAGAAAAGCAAGAACAAGTTGGATGTGTTGGCTGAAGTATCAGAACAAATGAAGTAGGAGGAGGAAGTTCACAATTTCGATTGCACGGGGACATGCAATAGTCTTGTAGTGGGGGTATGTTGAGCCTCAAAACTGCCTGTTTCCTTAGCAACTTTTCTCATCCCTTCTTCTTTGTTTTTCCATGGAAAATGCATCCCTATCATCAATAACCAGTATACATTTCCTTAAGGAGAACATTTTAGTGATTTACATGTTATACTTTTATGTTTTCTGTTTGAATAAGCTTTTGTCTTTTAGCTATGGAATGTGGCCTATTCTGCAACTAATCGGCTGTTCTGCAACTACTTCCATGATTTTATAGGTTCCAAGTGTTAGAAGGAGAAAATAACTACATGGGCAGCTTGGAAAACATCATGACATCGATCGTGTCTTATTCACCTAGCCCAGGTTGACAAGGAAGATGGTACAAGACTCCGGTCAAAGGAGAAGTCAAATGTAAAGACCTAAGGCAAACAAGACTCTGTTTTTTACACGTTTCACAGTGATGGGATCCGAAACAACTTCTTGAACCCACGGACTTCAACAAACCATCTGTGAAACCGAATCCAACAGCCATAACCTTATATTTATGTCTCCAGCAACCGAGGAAGATAATTCCATGTGCCTGTCTGCTACGTGTTTTTTATTGTAGCTTATTTTTCTCCATAAATATTGTATAATTTCTCTATAAATACCTGTGTAAAGAACACAGAACTAGTTCTAATTTTCTCGATGTATTAAGCTCAGACTACTACTCTGTAATTTTGAAAATTCATTTACTATGTTTTTTTAATATGAAGACCACAAGTTTCATGGATATCTGAAAGCGATTTTTTTGGAGTTTTAATTAAGTACGCATAACTTGAGCAGTTACAGAGGGCCCCTTCCCTGACTAAGGTTTCATTTAATTTTGTTTTGTCTTTTATGGTTAAACTGTAAATTCATTGTTTCCTCCATAATGTTCATAACCACCTACTAACCTTATTTATAATGTAGTCTTTATCATTTTCTTACTAACGTAGAATAGCTTCTTTCAGTGCAGAATAGTTCTTTTTGCTTAATTTCTTTCTAGTTTCTTATCAGTAGTTAGAAGTTGAATACAGTAGTGTAGAGTAGTTTGTTTCATTTGTTGTTTCATTAGTCTTTAGGCTTTCAATTAAATTGATCAGTGCCATTACTGTTCTTGCCATTTCATTACTAGTTAGTGACTCATGGTGTAGATGAATGTTTCTAAAAATCCCTTCTAGTTGATAGCTTATCTTAAACTAACTGGTTGAATACTTCATTCATGCAAGAGTCTTTTATGCGTTTTTGCATTTATTTTCTTAGAATAATGAAGTACAAAATTCCTCAAAATGTCATCACAAGGAGGTTTTTCTCCCAAAATTGAGAGGTAGAGTGACTAAGCACTTCATTTAGTTTTGTTTCCATAGTATATCAGTTGCAATTTCATTTTCAGTCTTAGTATTTCATTTAGTTTTGTTTCTATAGTAGATTAGTTGCAATTTCATTTCCAATTTTAGTATTTCATTTTGTTTTAACATAATAGAAAACAGTTGCAATTTCACTTTCAATTTTTCATTAAGTTTTGTTTCCGCAATAGACTAAACAGTATTTGTAATCTGACTTTCACTTTTAGTATTTCATTTTGGTTTTTTTTCCATAATGGATAGTTGCAATTTCACTTTTAAGCTCTTTTAGTTCATGATTTGAAAACAATGATAAGAGCAGAAATAGAAACTCTGTTTTCATTTCTTGATTAAACTTACTTCCAAATCTTGCTTAAAGAACTTTTAGTCCTCATTTCATTTCTTTAGATTCTTAGCAAAAGTAGATTCAAGATTTTGTTAAGTACATTGTAAATCATTAGGGGTTAAAGGATGAAAAACCCCAAAACAACATAAAACTCAAAAACACCGAAGTAAGAAGGGTCATCTAGCACATATAGTGCATTGCACTTCATTAGTTTATGATACCTGGATCGATAATTTATGTAGAGCAATTTAGGACTCTAAATTGACCAAACATGGTCCTTCAAGACATTTATTTCTTCATTCTTGAATGAGATTATTCTTTTGATATTTTTTATTTCCACATTCTTCAAGCTCAAGGAAGACATTGTTTCAGTCAATTTTTCAGCTGTGTCCATAGGGGTTGATGGTGCTAAAGCGAATGTTGTACAAATATGTTCACATGTTTCCTTTAATAATATTTCAAATTTTTACTCATAATTTTCTACCTTCTTATTTAACTCAACGACCATTGTCCATAACTGTTTTTTTTCTTTTTGCACAACCTCTAACTCAGGGGTTTGCACATGCTTTATGTCGGTCATTTCTAAACACTTTAACATCTATGGTTATTGATTTAAATAAGTCTTGTATTGAGGTTGTCTATTTATGGTATGTCCCTAGTTCGATGATTAACAACACCAATTCATCTATTTCGACATGTTTAGTTCTAGAAGAAATTTTCTCTTGTTTCCGTTGATTAGCCTTGAGATCATATTTTCTACCTTAGATACATTCAATGCAGTGTTTATAAGGGTTTTACATATCATCTAACCAGTTTGTTTTTGCAAGTCCATTTGATCCACCAATTGTATCTTCTTTAAATATATTATAAGTTTTGTTGCTTTGTAATCTTATGTTGTTCTGATTACTAGATTTTTTGGCTCTAATACAACCATATTTAATTATCCATTTCATAATCTAAAGCAGCTGGTAATATGGTCTCAGATTAACTCTATCCTTCTTTCCACTAGGATGATTGATATACGCCATATAGTATGAGTTTCACATATTAAAACCCATTTTAACCATAACAAATAATTTAGTGAACCAATTTTCCTAAATTATTTCAATTTAATTTACCCACATGAAAATAAACCAATTTATTTTTTAATTAATTTCATGTTATTTTCATACAATTACCCATTTATGTGAACATAATTAATTTTATTTTCACCCACTTTCACCATTTATATAAGAATAACTAAATAAATCATCATTTATTTTTTATTCCGTAATCATTTCACTTTTCTCCTATGAAATAAAATTATTTAATAATTATTTATAACTTA
>APFE030605214.1:28559-53533 GCA_000404065.3 Pinus taeda
AGTTTTCCATTTGAGTTCTCCCATTTTTTCATCTACCATTCCATTGCCCATTGGCACACGAAAGAGATAGAAGCAAGATTTTGTAGCTATGGGATGAAAGAACCCATCCCATAAAATAGAATACTATTGACCCATGTCAACACTTTTTAACTTTGAGGTGTTATTTTAATAAAATAAAGTCTTTGATTTGTTTTATTACCATGCATCTGTCGTGTTTTCTAGTTTATGTTTTATTGCAAGGTTTTCTAATATTTTTGTGTGCATATATGAAGGCATACATATAACATTTGAATCTCGAGTTTTTTATTCATTTTATGTTGTCAGTCACTTTAGTTATCGATGGTTAAATTTTGATTTTTGGCACATCCATTCAAGTACCTCTTCTTAGCATCCATCTCCTCAACATCTTGCTACTTCAAACTCAGCTAATGCATTAGGAAGGGTAACTCCTAGGCATCATCCTTTCAATCATATACCTTTCCTTTTCCTATCGCCCGAAATAGTTAGCACACATGTGATGGATATGATGATTTTTTCCAAACCTTACTTCTGGGATATCAATATGGTACATTGACCTTTCTCACAATACCCCTCCTAATCAACTTAAACCATATGTGGCCTTGGTATTGGTTCTACAAACTCCCACTATCCCTTTCATTGCTTTAGTTCCATTGCAACCGCAACAAGATTTAACTCCTGCGAATGTAATTGGTGAGGGGGGGAAAACAAAGAAGAAGGGGATAAAAGATAAGGCAACCTAGGTGGCAGCAACTGAACCACCAACACCCAGGCCTACCCCTCCATGTGCTTTGTGTGATCCATAGGGAAATGCCACCAATAATTATCCTAATTTTCCCCAATTAAAAGAATTAATTTCCTAGAATGAACTTCAACCAAATGTTAATTTTTTCGAGGGCATATTGTTCTTTGCTTTAGATATTTTCATTTCATTATTTACATATTGAATTCACCCCACAACATCGTAACATTATTCAACAACATATGAAACTATATACAAAGAACAATATCATCACCAATGCAGTGAAACATAAAGGAACAATCGAAGAAAATCATTCACACATAGAGACACCAGGATTAGTTAGAGACTAGGGAAAACCCCACAAGGGGGAAGGCCCTTTCAAATGCTTCTTCTTATTAAATTTTCATTGAATATTTCAAAAAAGAGAGAGAAAATTGATCCACATCTTAAACCACAAAATTATCAAGAAAAATAAACTAAAAAACATCCAAGAGATGAACCCAATAATTCTAATAGTAAAAATACTAATTCAGAAGCATGCAATCAATTGTCATCAACTATCAGAATTTGCGGTCAAATGTCAAAATCAAACCCTAGGTTCAAACCGCATGGAGAGATATGTGCATGCAGCTAAAACCCTCCAATTGCACTCATAGTTTTGTGTGTCTATAGTTGCAACCAAAAATATCATATACTGCATCCCTACGGCTAAGAAGCAAAAACCCTGATAACATGTGCAAACTTCGAACCCTGCAATTTCGGACCTATGTGAACTAACTTTTGCAAACCAACCTCATGCTTATGTGAACCAAAACAAAGAAAAATAATGATTTATTACTTCCAAATGAAGTTCACTATACTTTTATTTATAGCCATCAAGGGTGTCCAATTTCTCTTTTGCTCCAACCCGTTCGTTTTGTGCATATGGGGCTTTCCATATTAAAATATATTTTTCCTTAACCAAATTAAATTCTTCCAAGGGCTAGTAGGGCTCTTCCTTGATGAGGAATATTGTCCAAAGGAGGGAATTTATCCCTGAGCTACCAAAATTAACACTCCCTCTCAGCTAGGGATAAATGATCAACTAGAACATATGTCCCATCACATGTATCTTGTTAACAAATGTTGTTACTGCATATCTTTCTCTTGTTTGCTCATCTCTACTCATCTTGGCTCATTTGCGCATCTGTGCTCATTTTCCAATATTTTCTTATGATACATTTTTCATTATATCTACTCATATGATGAACACTGTTTCTGGGAAAACTAGTGTCTTTTTGATTGACTAGCCCTCTAGGTTTGGAAGCTACCCTATAAACAACAGTTTAAAGAAACTCGTGATTTCTTCTATGTATAATAGATAAGAGAAAGACAAAGGAACCAACCTGGATCTTCCGCTTAACTCCTTGCTTGATCTCTCTCCCCCTTGACAGAGCTTGCAACTCCTCTCTGCACTTATCCCGCTTGGAGAGTACCTGTAGAAACATAGTAACAAGGAATCGTCAAAGAATATTGATCTATTATATCATAATCATTACGGAATCAGAAATATAATGAACTTACAATGGCATTGACAAATAATAACATTCACAATTGCACAGTTATATGGAATAAAACTCGAAGAACTTTATTATATAGAAGGGAGAATTACAACCTAGTTGTCTGATCTAGCATCATCCTCCTAGCATTAAGCCCTTTTCACCTCATGAAATAGCAAGATCACACCAACAATACAATGCTCTTTCTAAAATACAAACTATCAGCACTTCCTTGAAAATTACAATATTCCCGCCTCCAGATCTCTCAGATGAGGGATCCATTTATAGATGTGTGTAGGGGTGTGAGTCATCTCTGGGTTTTTTATTAGTGTCATTCCACTTGTTGCATTTGGTTTCACTTAGAGATTTCTTGGATCTCTTACTCATCCCTGGGTGAATTTAGAGAGGCAAGTGTTATGGGCGAAGTTTCTAGAAGATTCCCTGAGCATCCACTTAGGAAACTGTCTTGGACATTTTTCCATCCTCACTCATCACACCCTACATAAGGCCTCATTAGTATGCATCACACCTGGCTAGTGTAGAAGTTAGTATGAATTACACCTGATAGTGGAGCAGTCAGTATGGTCCAGTTTAGGCCAATTCTGGATGATTTTTTAGGTGGAACATTTGGGGAATGATGTAATCAGTTGACCATGTTCTTTTAGGTATGAAACAACACTTTTAGGGGTTGAAGAGCCCTAGTTTATCGACATATAAGATTGGGGTTGAAGTGCCCAAATATGTCTATAACAGTTTCCCCCTAAAGCATGAAGTTGTAAATCTTTGATGTTAGGTGAAATGCTTTATCATGAGGATCCGAGGTTTCGGACTGGAAGGTGACCTGTATAAGATATAATACAATACATCATCATAATATAATTTTCGTGATCTAGCTGAGGCGGGCATTCCCATGCTCAACTTTATAAATTCATTTCATGTACATAGAAATTATAGTCGTCTGCATATGCAGACTGGTGATTCTTCAAATGTAGAGTCATCATCCTTGGTTCGGATGACCATCTGTGCAGCTTTTTTGTACATTTGATGTCTTTATATCCCTGAATATATCGCAGCCCGAATGGATGAAACTAGATCCGGGGTCTTGAAACTCGTTCAATCTTCACCAGATGTACAAGTCAATCCATGTGAAGAGATTTTCTGAAGTCGAACATGGAATGACATCACCTGATTACTAGCCAATAATATGACCCATTAACAGATGCGAGAGGAATCGCCAATAATGATAATGACCCTCAAGGTACTATAGGACAATTCACGTGGTGTGAATATGATGTAATGTTGAACACCACACAAAATCTTTCGGTCGAAGGCCATTGATGTCAACCTATCGCCAGAAGTGAGAAACTTGCCATTGAGGCATGCAAGCTTCAAAGTACTGAAAGGGTTGTTTCTAAGTCACCTTCTTGGATAATGAGCTGATGTCAACAAGAAGTGAATCGTCGTAGGAGGGCCTTAATTTATCCCACATCTATGACATGAAACGAAGAAAATGATTTTCTGGGATTGAAAATGATCTAACGACACAAGGTTCACGAATGGCGGTCATGAAAAATGGAGGATGAAGGTATTGCAGTGGATGAGGCATTAACTGGATTATCATTTCTCAACTAAATGACTTCTCTTGAACATATCGGCAACACTGAGATGGATTGGTCGAGTTAACCCCAATAGATGGATGGTGTGGAAGACCAATAGTGAAATGACCGGTGAACGGAATAACCCAACCCGACTCAATCATGGTGATGGAGTAAAAGTGTCATGTTCAAAAGAAACTTGCTACCATACAATTATTTAAGTTTTCTTCCCTTTTTCGCTAGTCACTGCTGACCAGTACCATTTTATTTTTGTCAATCTTGAGGAGGATAACATATGCTTGTTCTATAATTTTCCCTTCGGGCTGTTATAAAATTATATATTATAGAGCAATGGAACACATACAATATTGCATAAATATAAACACATAAAACACATAAAACCAGAGAGTCTCAGATATACATGGTTCACCCAGTTTGGGTTACGTCCACCCCGAACAAATATTCCTTCCTTTCTATTATCTAGCAAAATGAAGAGACACAACCTACAGTAGATCCGGTGTAATATCCTCTGTTTTCTCTCACAATCTCACCTCTTTGTTTCTTGTTTAGAGAATATACGTCTATTACACAGCCTCAATACAATGCCCTCATACAAATAGAGGGGTTGCCTTCTAAGGAAAAAACCCTAAACTAAACATAAGATCTACCATCAGATCATCTGCCTAATGAATGGACAATATTGACTAGAAATTACTATACACAAGGCAATTTTACATCTATTTTTAGCTTCAGGGGCGTTGGCCCCGAGACCCTTGCCGGGGGACCGCTGGCCCCCAAACCCCCCAGCGGGGGGGATTAGCCCCCCCAAACCCCCATGGGGGGGACAAGTCCCTCCCGCATCTCCCATGTGGAGGGTTGTACAAATTTCCTAGGGTATACATCTGGCTGAAATAAAGACCTCTAAATAATCATTCTCCGCACCCAACACGGGAAAACCTGTCGCTGTGTTTTAATGAGTCTAGTGACAGTGAAACGCGTTCTTGTTTAGGTGGAAAAGCTTGTCAATATTGTTTTAATGAGTTTAATGACAAAGATAACTCAATCTTTTTCATGTTTAGAGAGTTTGAAAAAGGGCGAAAAGGAAACTCTGTCTAGTCTAGGACGAGTTTGTTGCTATTATTTTAATGAGTTTAACAACAAGGATAACTCGGTCCTTTTCATGTTTAGAGAGTTTGAAAAGGGATGAAAAGGAAACTCTAGAAGTTCTTTTTCGTAGCATAATCCCTTAAGTCCTAAGAAGGATAAAATAATACAAAAGGGATGACTTTTCGATCACTTTAACGAGCCGAAAAGACAAGCGCTCGAACTTTTTCGTGAGATAATCCCTCGGGTCCAAAAAACATTAAAATATACAGGAGGGATGACACTTCCAATCACTTTAATGAGCTGGAAAGGCCAATTGCTCGACAATATTTTCATATTTAACGAGTTTGAAAAGAGTTTAACGGGGACTCAATTTTTGAGGAGCGAGTGGTGTTTAGGGTAGCAACTGGTTCCGGGTAATCTTGGAACTTCTCAAAACATGGTGATGTGAAGAGGTCAGCTAACAAGACCACTCATCGCAGCTGTTCCTCAAAAAGGGTAAACAATCAAGTGGAAGTGTCTGATTGGTCGAAAGAATGGAGGTGATGGGAGGAACACAACCAAGGCTCAAATTGTTGATAGCATGGCAATCACAAAGGTTAATTACCCAAGGCGGGTTCATTTTTTAACGAGCTTGAACTGTGGGGGAACTATGCTCGTTTTTAGTTTTTTCTTTTTATGCAAGCTCGAAATGACAAAACTAAAAAGCTAGAAAGCTAAAAAGCTAAAAAGCTAAAAAGCTAAAAAATGAAATTGAAGAAGGTTTGATGATGAAAAGGAGAGTCTTTTGTAACCATATGGGAATTACTGTGGTTATATAGGATGGTTTTTTCCATAGAATAGACAAAACACTTCCTTGGCTTCGTTTGCAAAATAGAAAAAGGTGAATGGTGTCTCAGAGAAATCACATAAACAACAGGTAAACTCATAAGGTGGGATGGTTTCGTCTGCAGAATAGACAAAACACTTCCTTGGCTTCGTCCGCAGAATAGACAAAGGTGAATGGTGTCTCAGACCAATCACATAACCTACAGGGAAACCTATCTTTTCATCTAGGTTCATCCATCGAAAATACAAGGGTGCATGCCCCCTAAGCTTTGTTACATTCATCGGACTACTCATGGTAATCAGGTGGATGGAATGAAGGTTGAAGAGATACCACTGATGATGATTGACTTCGAGCTATGCTTGAACCGGGAAATGAAAGCTGGTCAATAGTGACAATTTTTCCTTCATGCGGGAAACACATCACTCGAAAGAGTGTTGAAACAATAGCTTCCATGATGTATACATAGTCATGTCCAAGGAGTAGATCGTAATCTAACGGTCCTAGGACTACCATCAGATTCAGGTGAACGGTTTTCCGTCCCAAAGTTATTGGTAACTTAGGAAGGATCCTTAACGGTCAATTGGTTCCTTTGATAAAGCCTGACAAATTTTGTGTAACAGGCATAAGCGATGGCGAACCAAGTGCTTTCCAAGCAATTGAGGAAAGGATACTCACTTATGCACCCTCATCTATGATAGTGCCTGACATGATCATTTTGTAAACTTGTACTATGATCCGGAAAGGTACATAAGAAGGAAGGAAAGATCTTGCTAGTCGATTCCAATCAAAGCAAGTGACTAGACAACTTGGAGGGGGTACCGAATAAATGGGAGAACTGGGGGATTCTCTTCTTATTGTGAAGGAACAGGTGGATTGCCCCCAAGTTCATCGGACTCTGAAGTAACAAAAAGAATTTGAACGGTATCATTCTCACTCTCTTTAGGAGGGGTATGGTCTTCTGAAGGTAAGACTGGGTCAACTGTCACCTCAACCTGTTAAATTTCGTCGGGTATAGACTCAGAATATTCACTTTTAGTGGTAGGTGTTTCGACCGACAGTTGAGTTAAGTCAGTCAGCTTTTCAACTAGTAAAATACTTGGGGAGAGTTTCCTCTATACAGATGGATGTCCCTACGGTGAAGCAGGATGGCTATCTAAGACTCTTTTGGCTTCATCCAAAAAGGGACAATGGTTAAGGGTATGGTTCCCTTCACATAATCTACATGGAACTTTGACCTTTCCTTTCTGTCCATGAACTTCACTATTACTAGTTGATGGTGTGTTGTCAACATGATCACCAAAGGTTGATGGCACTTGTCGGTGCAAATGGGGAGACCATTCTCTCAAGATCCGAGGAAGGCAGGGATAATCTCGATGAAAATGGTCTCCTCTACATATTATGCAAGGAAATTTGGGTTTAGGAGGTTTAATGTGTGGATTTTCACTAGATGATTCATGGTTGCCCCCTTGCTGAATCAACTTCTTCTTCTTCTTCTTTTCCTTCCCTTTCTTCTTCTTCTAAGCCGCCTGGTTACTAGCATCACTATTTTCACCAAGCGAAGAGGAAGAAGGGGAGGGAGAAACAAACAAAGTAGAAGTTGAAAGGTCAACTTCAGTATCAACTAGATGCTAATTTGATTGCGGAGGAATCACGATATTTTGAACCACAGAGGTTGAGAAAAGCCATACTAGCAGGCCAATTGTAATTCCCGGAAGGGACAATATGGTCATATAAGAAGCACCAATATTTCCCCAAGAGGAGGAAGGACTAGGATTCCCCTCAAAATGGATTCCTTGCTTGGTGGATCCTGAATTTGTCTCCATATATCTCAACCTAAGATCAACTAAGGAACAGGGATGTTATTCTGAATTTAATTAATTTTAATGATGCTTTGACACAACTTTTCTTTTTCAATTTTTAAGAGTTGAGAAAAAACTAAAGATGACTCTAGTCCCTTACGATTTTTAATGAGCCTGAAGTGACAAGTGCTCAGATGGACCTTTTCTTTTAAAGAGTTGAAAAGGAATGAAAGTGACTACTCTGGAAAATCTAGATAGAGGGATTACCAAACCAATCGCAAAACTGCAATATACACCTTGGTGATAAATTAAAGAGAAATTACCAAGTATTTATATACAACAGTCAATCTTCCCGAATGCTGTGTTCAGGGTATTGCGATCGATAAGGCGACAGACACGACTTCCTGTGGATAAAGGATATAAGCCTATTGTGGTCTCCCAATATATACATGACGGTACGGGGAGCACAAGTCCATGCTAGCACTTGTCATATCAAAGAGGAGGAATCACCCAACCTTCGATGAAAACGATAGTTACTAGTTTTTACGACGCCGAGACACGTCTCTAGCCTAGACCTCTAGATGTGTTGCGTTAAGTTCCAAAGCGTTTTTAGGTTCATTGAGATTTATTTTAGAGTTGATTTTGCTTAAATTTTTCCTTTTAATGGTTCACTGTGTGATGTTGATTTGAAATTCCTACAAATGCAATCTACAATGATAAACAATCGTTGTTTATTTTGATCAATGAAAATCCTAGCTACTAGGGAAAGAAAATTAGGATTCTTTCAAACAAAGAGTAAAAACACACACTAATGCATTTTCCTAAATCATTTATCGCACACAAACTAAATTCAAATGCAAATGAATTTATTTGTTTTCGTTCCCCTTAATATGAAAAATGCCAAAAAGGAAAACTAATTGTAGCAAAGATCTGAAATATTTTACTCAAAGCGACATTTTCGACAATTTCTTTTTCAAAATGGAAAGGAAGACTCAATGACACTTTTCAATTTTGAATAAAAAATGCTTTCAACACTTTGAATCAAACCAAATCAAACCAAATACTTGAAGAAAATTTCAATCGACTATTCAGGGATGGAAGACTCAACGACACTTCTCTTTTTGACAAAAAACGACAGTTACGACACGTTTTGTACCAAAGCAACATATCGATTTAAGCAACTTTTCGACAGAGGATTGTAAATGATAGACAAATATATAAAAGCAGTTACTAATCCTAACCAATGGAGGCTGATCTATGTTATGCAAGTAGGCTTTAGTAAGGAGGCATTGTTCATAAGTAGCAAAATCAACTAAACAGAACTGAAAACAAGGACAAAAAACCCCAAATTTCAAGAATGGAAATAGGTTCAGTCAGTCATCGCACTTGGGCTTCACAGAAACAGGGATGCATAGCACACACTACACTTGGGAAGTGTGATGCATACTGGTTTACAGTGACAGACAGTGCGATGGGCCAGGAAGCATAACTGAAATGGGTTTTGGCTCAAATTTGCAACTGATTTCAGTGAGTTAAGTTGAGCTATGATGGACAGTAAAGAGAAAAGTACAGAGGAATGATCTTTAGAGGTTACTGAGCTACCAAAATGGCATCTAGAATTCTTGTAAGTCAAATTTTCAATTCATAAACTAAACCTAAGAATGACTAAAGCAGCATTCATCTACTATGCAATTACAGAGAAAGAGCAGTTCGAAGGCTACTTGGCTGACTTCAAGCTCTATCTATAGTTTATAAAAGAAACAACAACAGGAAACAAACATCTATTCGATCACCAGTGGAGTCGCCATTTTGTTTCTAGGAAAACTAGTGTCTTTTCGATCGACTAGCCCTCTAGGTTTGAAACAACAGTTTAAAGCAATTCGTGATTTCTTCTATGTATAATAGATAAGAGAAAGATAAAGGAACCAGCCTGGATCTTCTGTTGAACTCCTTGCTTGATCTCTCTCCCCCTTGATAGAGCTTGCAACTCCTCTCCGTAGTTATCTCGCTTGGAGAGTACCTATAGAAACATAGTAACAAAGAACCGTCAAAGCATCTTGATCTATTATATCATAATCATTACGAAATCAGAAATATAACGGACATACAATGGCATTCACAAATAATAACATTCAAAATTGCACAGTTATATGGAAGAAAACACGAAGAACTTTATTATATAGAAGGGAGAATTACAATTGAGTTGTCTGATCTAGCATCATCCTCCCAGCATGAAGCCCTCTTCAACTCATGAAATAACAAGATCACACCAACAATACAATGTTCTTTCTCAAATACAAACTATCAGCACTTCCTTGCAAATTACAATATTCCCGACTCCAGATCTCTTAGATGAGGGATCCATTTATAGATGTGTACAAGGGTGTGAGTCATATCTGGGTTTTTTATTAGTTTCATTCCACTTGTTGCATTTGGTTCCACTTGGAGATTTCTTGGATCTCTTACTCATCCCTGGGTGAATTCAGAGAGGTAAGTGTCATAGGAGAAGTTTCTAGAAGATTCCCTGAGCATCCACTTAGAAAACTGTCTCAGAAATTTGTCCATCCTCTCTCATCACACCCTACAGAAGGCCTCATCAGTATGCATCACACCTGGCTAGTGTAGAAGTCAGTATGCATCACACCCTGACAATGGAGCAGTTAGTATGGTCTAGTTTAGGCCAATTCTAGATGGTTTTTTAGGTGGAAATTTTAAGGAATGATGTAATCAGTTGACCATGTTCTTTTAGGGTATGAAAAAACACTTTTAGGGGTTAAAGAGCCCTAGTTTATTGACATATAAGATTGGGGTTAAAGTGCCCAAATATATCTATAAGAAACACTCTTGAATCTAAAAGAAGAAGAATTTGACATCGGAGGGGATTCCAAACTACCACCCTCCATTCATTGATGAGTCACTACTACCACCCATAATCATATGTTAATGGTGAGTGCAATGATACTACTTAGGATACATTTGAGAACTTATCATGAAGGAGCCCTGCTCAACCTCGAACCACATTGGGGAGCACATCTCAACCCAAAATCCAATGAAAATGATGAAGGTCCTATGGGACACTCTCACCTCAAGTCATCTCACAAGGGAGCATACGTCTTCCACCTTATGTCTTGGAATATGTGAGATATAATATCTCATCTAACCTATTGCCTAGTGATCTTCCCAACAATGACCCTCAAGATTCATGTGGTAGAACACCTACATCTCTAGATTGAGTGGTATGCCACTTACTGTAAGAAGTAAGGATCATGCCTAACTCAATGTAACAAACAAGAGTTAAGGTTTCATATGTTGTCTTTTAGTTTCAGGTGTCTTGTAGATTAGTCATGCTGAGTGTGCATTTGCAAGGTCATGTATACATGAGTAGAAATCTATCGACCAGAGCACCCTACATCATCCAAACCTCCACTAAGTTACACTGCATAGTTTGAGCCCTCAGTGGCCAAGCACTGTTTCCCAGAATAACAAAGAGTTTGAGGCTTCCTCCTAGGTAGTATGCACTACGAAATCCTAGAATCAACCTAACTGATTGTCACCCTGAACAACATAGAAGTTTCCCATGAAGCTATCGCAGTCTGCACTTCTCGCATGCCTATCCATCAAGCCTTTTAGTGGTCAACCAGAGAATTCGACTTGGGTAGTTACCCAGGGCTGCACTCCTCCCAAAAATTGTGCAGAAGCTACCAGCCTACCTACTTGCACTGCCTGAAGAAATTGTTCAGACACGAGGGACATGCATCCACTGCCTGTCACTGCATTGTCTCTGGAAATTGGGCAATTTTGTGAGTCAGTCCCCCTTCCAGATTGCTTTCCACTCCTCTTGAAAAGTGCACAATTTTCTTGGATAGTCCACTTGCTACCTGGAACCCCTCTCAGCATAGAGACTACATAGACATGTCCTACATGACTATTTCCCATATCTGTGTATTTCTGACCAATAAGATCCCACAGCACACTCCCGACCTCCTCTGGAAATATACACAATTTTCACTCCCACTGCCTCCTGCTACCCGTACTACCTTCCCTGGAAAAATTGCACAATTCTTCTTCCCATTTTAGCTAGATACTCGAGATGTCACTACTGTCTCGGATTGCTCAACCCAGCCTCTCAGTGACCTTTGTGCAATTTCTCGATAGTGTCTCGAAGCCTCTCATCTCAACCTGACATGTGCTCTATGTTGTTTCATAGCCTTGTCCTCTCTCACGGTCACATGCACCTGGAAATGAAAGAAAATGCATCATGGTAGACTAGGGGATTTATGGTTTTAATGTCATGTCACCATGAGTTATTGCAAAACCAGGTGCATGGATGAGACATGGCACGACAATGAATGAGATGAATAAGGAGCACATGCTAGAAGACTTTCTCATTGTTGGATGAACACGCGAAGCATACCAAGTAGCAAGCAAAGGAGAAACATGCACATGCAGGGACCATCAAGTGAACACCAAGACCATTGAAGACTTTGCACACTTCACCATGCGAATGTGAAGCTATGGTACACCACAGAACACTCATCACTCAATATCACAATAGCTCGACATGAACATCATAACCAACATGTGCATACCAGCAGTGTCATGTTGAGTTGAGTCATGAGTCGCCTCGACTACATCATTGTTTCGGGACATACCTGTTTAATCAATGTAATGTAATGTGGAAGTCAAAGAGACCCATGGATGAAGTCAAATATTCATGTAATTTGAATAGTCATGAGGGAAGTCTAATAGTCAGAAGAATCAGTTTCACCCTTGGCTATATATACCCCTCATTTGTACATGCAAAATACTTTTCACCTTGGATCCTCCCACATAACCTTGAGAGTCTCTAGTCTTTTCTTTGAGGAGCAAGCAGTGGCTCCAATGCCTCACTATCTAGGTTAGTGATGTATGGTGTACGGATGTGTCTTGGAAATTTTTCTTAATTCATAATCTTGTTAACATGGAAACACATTTTTGCACATGTATTGTATTCATTTGTAAGACTATTCTTTGGATGCTTGTAATGCATGCTTCTTTAACTTGTACTAAGACAGTTGAACTATTTCAGTTGTTTTATTGCATATGCTATTGGAAATGTGTTGTATTAGTTTTTAATGTTGTCTCGCCTATGTGGACTACTTTGCCTGACACTCAGTAGATTCATTCTTGAAAACTTGTTATAATGACCGTCACACTCATGTGGACTAGTCCGCTAGTTGTTGTAAATGCTATCTATTCACTTTGTATTTGTGACTTCTGAATCCATGTGGACTACTCCACCAGAAGCTGCACATGTCATGCTATGTTGTGTGTCTCTAATAGAGTTGGGACTATTCCCTTTTGACTTGAGGCTCACTCTCACCCTCTCCCTCTGCAGTGAAAGAACTTTGACACAAGTTACGCTAAGCACTCACCAAGCACATGGATCTCATTGTTTGAAGGCTAAGTATACCACTCTGATGTAGTGACAAGCAATAGCTAAGGCATATCTTTAAGATAATGGAAACTGGGCCATCACACCAGATGGGAATCCTACACTAAGTAATGTGAGATCCAGTTGGGACTTCATACTGGGAAAATCCCTTGAATGTTGGCGAGTCCAATGCTGTCAACACTTTCTTCTTACTCAAAATCTTGGAAAGGATGACAATAAAAGTTTAGCTCCAGAAGGATAACCATATGTCTAGTATTTTCCATTTCTCCATCATTAAAATTTTGGTCAAGTTTGCAGTTGATAAGAAGAATATTTATTGGTCAGACTTTCTATCTAGCATTGGTTTACTACCACAAACAAAATCTTCATCAGTTAAATTTTGTGAGGAGGAACAAGAAGTGCATGAAACACATGAGAATAAGGTCACCCACACAGTGAAAGAGACAAATTTGGTTGACAAACCCAACAAGAAGTCCATAGGAAAAATTGGTAAGTAGGGTAAGAAGCAAATTTCAAAAGGAAAAGAGAAAAATTAGGAACCAAAGGTTTAGGTGGAATCATCGTAGACCACCATGTTTCAAGTTAAAGTAGAAGAGATAGTGAAGAATGAAGAGTTCGTGATGAGGCTTAGGTCTAGGTCAAGCACCAAGAAGATTGTGGATGGAGTAGTCCCTCAGACAGTTGTTGAAATATCAAAAGATAAACAAGAAGAGGAACGCGAGGACAAAAAAGAGGAAAACGAGGAGCAGGATGAATCAATCCTGTTTGAACAAGAATAATATCCAATGCAATATGAGCAAGATACCATACAATATGAGGAAGAATTCCCTAAGATGGTCAAGATGGAAGAATCTCTTTCCAAATACCTGTTGAAGGTAGATTTATTGAAGAGGGAAAATAGAGGCTTGAAAGAAGTAGCTCAACAAGTCGCTGAGGAAAATGAAAGGTAGAGACACCTCCTAAACCCATTGCTAACGACAAAGGTAAACCTGTTTCATTTTCTGAACAGGACAAAGAATTTGGAGGGGAGTCTAGTGGGCCTACAACTAGATTAGCCAAGTCAAAACTAAGTTTTGGTCAACAAATTAAAAAGGTGGCTCAAGCACCTGGTAAGCCACATTCTGACCTATGGAAAGAGTATCAGATATGTCTAGAAGATATTGAGGAGAGCCATGAGCAGGTTAAGAGGTGCAGGCAAGAGAATTAGAATTACAAGAAATCTTTGTTGCATCTATTGGAGATTGTGACAATGAAGTACGTGAGGCATCCAAAGCTCTCAATAGAGGTAAAAATTTTGTTAAATGGTCAATTCCTATGAGAAAACAATGAGAAAACCTCTATGTCAGAAACTTAATATTGAATGCAAAGCTGAGGAGTATGAAGAAGATTTTAGACAAAACAAGGGGATTGGTTAACAAGTACAAGGAGGCATCCAAAGCACCTTCCCTTGGAAGAGTGTTAAGGCTAAGATCTAAGATTCTGTCTAAAACAAATCTCACTCTGCTGGTGCACACTAAGCACAAAGATACCACACCTCAAGCTTCAAAGAACCAACCTTCCACTAGCAAGACCTCCAACAAAAGGAAGAGGAGGTAACAAGTCATTGCTTGAAGTTTTGAAATTTTAGCTTTTGTCTCAAAATATTTACATTACACAGCAGGGGTACTTCTTTTTGGGTTCAAGTTGCAAATGTTGTTTTCATCAGCGCGTTGGAATGATTTTGATGTTTGGAGTGGACTATAGTAGTACAATTGTGTTTTTTTAAGACTGGAGGGCATATAAGAGGTAGTCTAGAAATTTTACTACACAGTTTCTACGTAGTTGTTGTGCAGGCCCTGCCTATAGACTTGTACGAGCATTGGGAAGAAGCCAACTATCAGAATTTAAGGGTGTGAGCATGAAGTAGAGGTGGCGTCCAAATCATACCATTTGTTTCTAGCCACGTGCCATCTTTGGAAGCAAAGAGTTCTATCTAGTTGCTACGCAACTGCTATGCAGTCATTGCACAATCAACAACCAATTGTCCTTCTTTTTGTTGTTTCATTTCATGAAGATATTCTTTGAATATAGACTTGAATTTATAGGGATTTAGTTTCTTATATTAAGATAATGTCAAGAATACTTTATGTTTTTTATTTTTTGAGGAAAAGGACTAAAATAGTAGAAGCTTTCCTTTTTCTAGGATCAGTTCGATCCAATGTTTGGAGCAATGATACAATGTATCTAGAATATTATTAGCCCTTGTCTTATATCTATTTAAAGTGAACAATACATATAGAACAAGTTTTTGTTGGTTTGAACATTGTTATCAGCTATTGTAGACATATGTCGTGATCTTTATTAATGAATATGATTTTTTTTGAAGTTATTCTAGTTAGCATTACATAGATTATTGGGGTATGATGCTTCGAAATTGTCTTTCTCTAGTTTATCTGTCATCTTATTCATGTTTTCTTCCTAATATGCTTTAAAGGTGTAATTGGACAACTTCATTAGAATTCATTTTTATGCTCTTATTTATCTATACCAAATATTTCTGTTGCAAATGAAATGTTTATTCCTTTGAATGTCTATTTCTTCCTCTTGATATTCATTCATTGAAATTGCAGTAATGGAATTTTCATTTGTTCTTCTATTTTAGGTGATTGTTTCGATTTTCACGTTCCACTATACTACAAACTGTTTTCCTATTTCAGAGTGTGTACTAGGCAAGCCTTTGTATATGAAACTGGTTGGGAAATGCATATGCATGATGAACCAGGGCAGTCATGATCACATGCATTAGTTATTCCATAATCCTTCACCAATCCCCAATCAAAAAATCATACACTTATCAGATCTGGTCTCTGATAGAATTTTTTTTCCAAAGTTTATCGTCTTTAAGTTTTTCGAGTGAGGGAGGCCCCTTTGGTTGGAGAAGACCTGTTTATCAACCAAAATAGGTATGTGGTTACCTCCATGACCCTTTTCCTTCAGCCTTAAAGGAATCATGGAGTGCTAAGAGCAAGTATGTTTTTTTAGATACTTTCGAACTAATACGAATTGTTTATTAATTGGAAATGCCTTTTTTTATGTTTTTGACATATTGTAGTTAAAACACCATAGGATATGTGGTACACTAGCCATAAATTTTGCATCAAAAAATTGGGATGAAAAGAGGAAAAAAATTTGTGGTATAACTATAGTATTCCAAGCCACTAAAGTTTCCTCTAGAAATGACACACGTACACAAGTCTCTGGAAATTTATACTATGGGTATTTGGATGACATACTTGAGTGTGACTTTGATTCCTTCAAATTTTATCTATTTGATGTGAGATGGTATTAGCTATGAATGAATGAACATGATCCTGATGGGACTATCATTTAGCATTAAAGTGGTTTTACCATTGTCAATACAAGGTCATTTGAGCTAGGATTGAATCGTTATGTTCTTCCAAGCCAACGTGAACAAGTCTTTTACTTAGAGGTCCTAGGTAGAGTGGGTTGATCATATGTTGTTATATATGATCCAAGAGGAAGGACTGTAGGGTATAATGTAGTGTAAGAGATGATAATGTTGAAGAGGATGATGATGTAGAGGAGTAGTTAGTTGATGATTTGTCATATCACAAATATGTTGAACAATTTCAAGAAGATGTTATAGAAAATGTTCTTGATTAAGATCATATCGATGATGTGCTTCCAGATGAAGAACTTGAAGAATTAGAACCAAAAGTAGGAGATGTTCATCATGATGATGATATTGATGACAATGATGATGGTGCTGAAATGGATGAGCATTTCAATGCCTTTTTTGAACAAGGTGACATAGATTTTTAGTTGGATGAATAATAAAATTGATTATATATTGAATTTTTGGAATGTATGAGGTATGAATTTATGTGTTTTTAGTTCATTTTTTCTCTTTCATTTAACTTGTTTTTTCGTTTTTTTAGTAATTTTTGTATATTCTTGATTTTGACTATGTTTCTTTCAATTTTTTTATAGCAGTTAAATTGGGTTTTGGGAATATTGAGAGTGATGTGTGGGTGGGGGATATCCATATGAGCTTCCACCTTCACGTGATTGGCCTTGTTGAGTAGAGAATATTATATTATTTTTAAACGAAGAGAAGATCATTATTTACACCGATCTCAAGCTTGTTGTCACATTCAATACATGAAATAATTTATTAGTTGATTTTATATTTTAATATTTTTCATTTGATCTATTATCTGCAAGTTTCAATCAATTGATTTCGAAAGGGCCACATAAGTCTCTTCATCTTGTCGTGGTGTGATCTATGAATGGAGCCAATGTTAATTTTTTTACAATTTGTGCTTATATACACTAAAATTTGACATGGATATGGTAGACGCATGCATTGAAAGTATGGGAGGGCTTCAATGCGACTCACAAAAAGAATTCAACAATCAAGTGAGATCACCTAGATGTCCCCATTGTGCTTCACCGTGAACAAGGAGAAAGAGGTATTTGTAGAGAATTTTCAAATATGAAACGTTTACGAGTTGATTTTATACTTTATTCTTTTGAATTATCTCTATTAATTATTTTCAATTTTCAAAGAATTGATTTCAAGAGGGTTGCAAAAGTCTCTTGATCTCGACATAGTGTGACCTATACTTAATGCGATCAACATTGATTTGTTTTTAATATGTTCTTGTATGCAATGAAATTTGACATGGACATGGTAAATTGATGCATTGACGATATGAGAGGGTTTTGAGACTGAAATATGACTCAAAAAAGGAATTCACCATTGTGACCTGTGAATGGGGCCAATGTTGGAATTTTTTCAATTTTTGCTCGTAGAGACTGAAATTTGATATGGATATAGAATATTCATGCATTGATAGTGTGGGACGGTTTTGAGACACAAATAAAACTCATTGAAATAATTTGACAATCTAGAAAGATCACCCGAATTTCAGCGTTGTGCTTCACAATGAACAAGGAGAAAGAGGTGTTTGCATAGATTTATCAAATATGAAAGTGTTTTCAATTAATTCTATACTTTATTAATTTTCATCCTCTCTATTAATTATTTCAATGTTTTAGTGAATCTATTTCAAGAGGGATACATATGTATCTTAAGCTCTGATGAGCCTGAGTATTGCAACAAGAATGCCGCAACTCTGAGGGCTACCAAATTTACTTATCAACCTGGGGTTCGTACAAACTTGGAAGTGATAGTGCTATATGCACAAGTAAAAGTGAAGGTCCTTCCCATTGTCATTGCTCATCTAGCAAGAGACCCCAAGGTTTCCAAGCCATACTTCTATAGGGTCAGAATAAGCTTAATTCTTTGATGGAAGAAGAGCAAATCTATTCTAAGAGAGAGCTACTCTACTGCAGTAATGAAGAAAACAACATGTAATGCTAAACCACACCATAACCTAACTAAGCATCTAAACAACTATGCTAAACAGAATTGATAAATCAACACTAACCTAATGCTGCTATCTAAGTTGCAGAGGTAAAGAGCATTAAACTATACTAAGGTGTAAGCAAAGGAACTAAACTAAATCTTCTTTCAAGCGGAAGAGTAGTCAGAGATCGAAATTGGTGAAGGAGGACGTAAGGACACAGTAGTGCATAGGGACCATTGGATCGATCAACGACCATAAGATGGAAAATGGAGATCTTCTTGCGGGGGCTTAAGAAAATAGATCGATGAATAGGGTTGATGAATAGGATGAACGACAGAGATGTTATCGCGGGCGATTTAACGAATAGGCGAATAAATAGGGTAATGAGGCAGGTGAAAGATTGTATCGCGAAGAATTAAGTGAATGGATGCACAAAAAGGGTAATGAAGTAGATGAATGACAGAGATTTTATCGCGGGGAATTAAGTGAATGGGTGGACGAACAGGGTTAACAGGAGATGAATGGCAGAGATCTTATCGTGGAGATTAAGTCAAGAGATGGACGGACATGATTAATCGGAGGATTGACAATGGTGATGGTATCACGGGAAGAAAGCATGTAGAAATGATGGAGTGGGTTTCGAAGGTGGTAAGTAGTTTCTCGCCTGCCCTCAAAGCTGCAAGCCTTTTTTTTCATTTCATGCGATTAGCCTAACTGAGTGACATGTAACACGAGAAAACCGGTTTTTTCGCGTGCTCTCTGGTGAATAATAGTCGTGCAATAATCCGCGTGAGATTACGCAATAGCCACTGGATCAAGTGGGACTGATCAATGGTGGAGATTGTACAAGCTAGTTGGCGAGCAGGTGATGCGATAGCCATCGGATCAGGTGAGGCAGATCGATGGTGGGGGTTTAAAGCGCATAAAGTGTTGAGGTGACACGATAGTTATTGTATTAGGCGAGGCAGATTGACAGTAGGGATTGAAAGCACATAAACTAGGTGGAAGACTTCACGTGAGGTGGAAGTTGGATAAAATAATGAATTAAACGGTGATTGGGAAGGTTTGTTGTGGATTAGAAAGTGAGGAAACGATGCATGAAGAATGTGCTGAAGGAGGTTTCAAATGAAAACTATAGAAAAACCAGTGAGGGTGAACAAGTAATTGCATCAAACAACAAACTCCATAGCTCATGCAAGAACCAAAAACCTGTGTTTTTGGGGTTTCTGAAGGGTCTCTTCCTCAAGTCATGGTTCTAGAGGGAGGAGGTGAGGCTGAGACACCTGCGAACAACCTTGTGGTGATATTTTCCTCCTAGCTAGCCTGTGAACTGAAAGAAGGCACAAATGGAAGTAAATGAAAGCACAACTGATCTACTCTACACTACTGTAAGTGAAATGTAGCTACTTAAGAAAATGAAGAGTTAAACCATAAATCGATGCTATACTGTTGTAATGAAAGTGCAGCTACTTATGAAAATGAACGGAAATAGAAACCTATGCTAGCATACATATACAGTAAAGAGGAGCTTTGGTTGCTCAGGTTGGGCCCTAACCCAAGAGATTTAGCCCTCTGTGTTAACTCAGAGCTGGCTCAAAACAAAACCCATCTTTATTATAAAAACCATGGATTGCATAACAAAACTGTCACAAGTCTTGCAGCTCATACATATGAAGTCTCCAATGACTTCCTTCCCATTAGGGAGTCTTGGCTCCCAACTCAAGATAAACTGGTTTCTGTCACTTTCACTTGCTCGATTGTCTTTTAGTCATCATGGTTTGGTTGTTTGCACTTCGAGCTGATGGAGGAATATTCGAATGAAGGGGTAGTAAATGAGGAGGATTTGCCTCCTATAATTCCTCTCCCTTGTCCCATTCGAGTTTTGACCAAGGTCTTTTCCACAGTTCCTTGCTTTTATCCTTTATTCCTGCATTACATGCACATTAGACCACAAAGCAAAATATCCAACTCTAACTCATCTCATAAACAAAATATAATCAAACATATTCAATAAGCTGTGAAAATAGTTGGTTTGACTAATCTAGGAGGTGAATTATGGCCAATTAAGGCCCATATAATTACCCAATAATGTGGCTCGTCATCACCCCCCTACTGAAAGTGTTGCTCATCCTCTGAGAAACTTAGTCAATGTCCATGTCCTTCATGGCTCTAGTAGCCTCTCTAACATCCCATTCTTTTGTTGTGGTCTCTTCTTCTTGTTTATAGAAACCTGCTTTCCTTTCTACTTCTTCCCACTGCCTCTTTTCCTCTTCTTCTTTTCTCCCTTCTATCATCCCTAGGAGTAGTGGTGGGCTGATTTTTAAGCCTATCCAATTGACCTTCAACCTTTGCATTGATTTCTTATACATAGGTATCCTATTGAGTGCCTCTCTCAACCTTTGAGGGGAGTGATATTCTCTGATCTTCAAGTTGTGTGGCAGTGTTTTTCATCTCCTTTAGTAGGCATGTATATTATCATCTCTTAGCAACCTAAACATATCCTCAAAATTTGAAATTTCTTGCTCTTGGGAAACACGATATCTAGGTTCCAGCTGAGGATCATTTGCAATTAGATTATGGGTGTTGATTAGGGCTATGAGATTTGATTGTTCAACTTTGATGAAAAGAGGTTCATTTTTCTCTCTAGATAATATTCTTTTCATCTCTACAGCCCTTGGCTTCTCATGGTTCATCGATGATGCCAAAGAAATTAATTGTAGATCTCCTAGCTCTACATTAGGATCCCAAATATTCATGTCTATGAGGGCCATGTTGTGCAAGTAAAACTCAGTCATTTTGGTCCTATCCTCTAGTGCACTTTGATAAAAAAGATCAATAAACTACCTATAGTCTTGAAATGGCATGGTGCCCCTTTGTGCTAGTGTTTTAATCTGAAAATTGCAGCCATTGTTCTCTGAGGTAAAGAGCATAGGATTTAGCTGACATCCTAGACTGGATGGCCTCGAAGGAGAGGCTGGCCATACATGCTAGATGGTTTTCCTTTTCCTGCAACTATCCTTTCAAGGGCCTCTAGAGAGATCCTAGGTGACTCCTCCTTGTGTTCTTCCCCTTCTGTTTTAATGAATTCTTACTCTCTGATAGAGGGACTAACATCATAGATTAGCGTTTTGATGTCATCCTCTGTTGGTAAGTCTCTGAATACTGACCACTTTATAGGGATCCTGAGGTTTTGGAGGGAATGCTCAATGAGGATTCTGATCAAACCATGGTGAGACAACTATTTGGAATTCCCTTCCTTTACTTTGTTGTTGGGGTCTATGAGTGATTGCATCAAGAAATAGGGTATGCTGAGTCTTTGGTGAACTGGTGTTTCTACCCCAAATCTTAGTTCTTCAAGCATCCTAAAATGGTAGTTATAAACAACACTGTATCGACCCTCATATGAGATATATTTGATGAGTTGGTAGCCTACCTCACTCCATGGGTATGGCATACCGTCCCTCCTTCATTTTTATCCTCTGTGGGTTCTTCACCTTCTAAAAATAATTTCCTTTTTTCCACCCGACTGTCTGCTTTGTCTTCTTTTCTCCATGTAATTCCTAGGGGAAGTGTGGTGACCCTACTGATGAACTCTGGGGCGAGATCTATAGTGAGCTCTCTAACTATAACAGTGGCATGGATTCTACTATGTGGAGTGAGGGAATGACAAAATTCTTGAGAAAACTAGGTTTCATGTGTATGTAGTCCACTAGGTTTTTAAAGGAATTCTAGTTCATTTTCTTGTAAATGGGGATAGATTTTTAGATCCTACCTCTTTAGAAGGGTGGTAGTGGACAATTCTCTTGATATTCCCTCTTGAACCGCTCTTTGCCTATCTTGTAGACTGCTTTTGTGTATCTTGTAGACTGTTCTTGTAGGAATTCTCTGTTGGCACTATGGCACTGATTTAGAGCTATGGCACAGGTGTTGTCCTCGATGACAACTCTCTTTGGTAACATATCTTAGTTCAGGCTTTCAGAATGAAGGAAAATACATATACACAGGTTCATCTAGACTATGGCGTGTATACACGCGGGTTAGACGTTACAAAGGCGTGTATGCATATACAAGCACTTTCACGCAAGGAAAAGCGCGTATATGTTGGAAAACTTACTTTTGGTCCGTGGTAGTTAATCCTTGGTATTTGAACCTATGGTTTTGGACCATGGTGTCTCGTCAGAAGTGTTGATCCCAAGTATTGGGTCCATGGTATTGATTTATTATGGTTTTGGACCATGGTATTGTGGAAGGCCTAAGACTATAAAAGAGGAAGGAGATCATTTGGAAAAGGATAATCTGAATTAATTGAATATCTAATATGAGCTAGATCGGAAATACTGGTGATTGGGGTTATGGGGAAGATTTGGATCTGAATGAAGGAGGAACCTTAGCGCAAAGAGAAGGATAAGTTATATTGATGGGTCATAATCTTAAGGCTTGAATGATAGTATCTTTGTATGATTTTGATCTGTTGTATGTGGCACATACTTGACCTATAAATCTGATAATTTGGGTTAATTAGTGTCTGAATATTTGAAAGAGTGAATTATCCTTTATAGATTTGTATGCAGGTTTAGTGAAGCAAAGGCGCGTATACACGCTGGTTCAGTGAATGCAAACAACGTATACGCAGGTTGTTCCAAATACAGAAGCGTATGCACGCAGGTTTCAGGTTATTCAAGTAGCGTATATCTATTGAGTTGTGATCTAGCTGCTTCTGTTTATTGCTGTAGTGTTTTTAGTTCAGAATTTGGTGTGTAGTTTCTGTTACTGTGGTTTACAACTGCCAGAGAAGTGTCTACTTGATTCAGTGCTAATTGGTGAAAAGGAGATTGTTTATGATTGATTGATGTTCATGGATCCAGTCTGAAAATTTATGAAACGTGGTCCCTGGAAGAAAGAGAAGGTTGTAGCCTTCTGTAGGTTAGCACCTACATACTAGTATCTTGGCTAGTGCAAGAGCTAAGGGGGTTGTAGCTCCCTTCCAGGATCAGCTGGAGAACGAGAGAGGGTTGTAGCTCTCTGTAGGTTGTAGCCTGTGTACTAGTAAAGGACTGCACCAGTACATTGTAAAAGGAAGTTTCTAAATAAAAGAAGATAGAGACAAATTGCAGCAGGTGGTTTTCACCCACATTGGGTTTCCACCTTACATCTTGTGTTCTTATGTGTGATTGCCTTTAGCTGTGTTTTACTGTTTCTGGTTGCTGTTTATTTGATTCTAATACAAAAATTAATGATCAACATCTATAAGATAAATTAAATTATTAGTATACATTGCATACATGGGTTTCCTTCTCTGTATTCGCTTATATACGCAGTTTTATCTAATTGAAGTAGCGTATATGATCTGGGTTTGCAAAAGAAATAAGTGACTTGATAATACTAATTCACCCCCCCCTCTCAGTATTATTTTCAACAATTGGTATCAGAGCAGGTCCTTCTAAAGAAGCTTGATCACTTGAAGGAAGATCCAGCATCATGAGCAACTATGAGAGAGAAGCATCTATCAGGCCACCAATTTTTGATGGGACAAACTTCGTATATTGGAAGGTAAGAGTTACTGCCTATCTTCAATCTCTTGGTACAGAAGTATGGGATATCATAGATATAGGGTACAATTTTCCATCATCAACTGCTACTGATCCGGCTAAGAAGAAGAAATATGAAACAAATGCAAAGGTTGTCAATACCCTATTAGGATGTCTATCTCAATCAGAATTTTGTCAAGGTTATGCAGTATAAATCCGCAAAAGAAATATGGGACAAGATTGTTCTGAGCTATGAAGGAGATGAATAGGTAAAACGAGCAAAACATCAAACTCTCAGAATTCAGTATGAAAATCTCAGAATGCACAATGATGAAAGTGTGGCTAACTATTTCCTACATGTAGATGAGATTGTTAATTGTATGAAAAACTTGGGTGAAGAAATAAAAGAGGCTGTTGTGGTTGAAAAAGTTATAAGAACTTTGTCTCCTAGGTTTGAATGTAAAGTTTCTGCAATAGAAGAAAAAGAGAATCTACAAAATCTTACCATGTCACAGCTGCACGGAATTCTGACTGCTTATGAAATGAGGAAAGGAGGACCATCAGATAGGAGAGAAGCTACATTCAAGGCTTCAGGTAAAGGATATAACTATGAGTCAGGACATATGTCAGAAGAAGAGGAAGAATCAAACTTTGTCAAGAACCTTCAACGGGGCGCTGGAAGATTCAGAGGTAAGTTGCCCTTCAAATGCTTTTCTTGTGGAAGAGTTGGTCACTATGCTGCCAAGTGTCCTCATAAGCTTGGCAAAGGAAAGGAACCTATTAGATGGAACAAGAAACCGAACGTAAGTAAGAAAAGATACTACACTCATGAAGACAGTGATGGACTCTCAAATAGTGATGAAGATGAACGAGGTAATAACTATAGGCTTTTAATGGCTTTTGAAGATGATGATTTTATGGATGCTATAGATGAAGAAGGTTTTTATGAAGAGATTTCTAAACTCAAAATTTGTTTAGAAGAGAAAAATATGATTATTGATACTTTGCAATTTCA
>APFE030605214.1:72974-187361 GCA_000404065.3 Pinus taeda
GTGCTTACCCCTGTAAAAGTCAAAAGGCGCAATCTTTATCTTAAAAAACTCATCTTGGGTTAATTCTAGAGTTTTCTAGAAGCATTTGTTACGTGGATTGTTCGCTCCAAGTGGTTCGTGCATCCCATCATAGGAGGAACTAATCCCTTGTTGGGAGGAGCTATCCCTTTGAAGGAGGAGTCTATCCCTTTGAAGGAGGACCTAGTAACTGACCTCCATTGCACTATAAATTGAGGCATTGGGTCAGTGGCCAGGGAGGTTAGAAGCTGAACTTTTGAGGGTAAATGCTAGTGAAATCAAGACTTCCTATTTGAGCTTAAGAGGAGAGATCACATACCTTTTTGGCCCCATTAGGGAGTGAGTGAAGCTTGTCAAAGTAGAGGAGACTTCTTGTTGGACCCTGGAAGGAGCTTGTACAGCGTCAAGGCAAAGGTTGTAAGGTTCTTTTCTTTTGAATTAATACAATCAAGCTCATTTTTCTCAACAAGTATCTTATGTTATTTGTTTCATGGACTCCTTGACTTTCATGTTAAATATGTTTTATAGTATTGGATATTCAGGTGCTATTTAATTGTTTTCCTTGTTTGTGCTTGCAGGTTTGTGACGAAGGAACTTACTTGGATCAAAGAAGCGAAGGCATCTCCGAACTTGCGTTTTCTCTTAAACACACTCGTTTCCCATTACTTATAAAGCACATTTAGAGAAAGATAGTGTTTTGTTGGTTTGTTTGTCATTAGGTCTTCATTAGATTCTAGGAAGGTCTGTCTTGTCCACAAGATCAATTGATTCCGCGTGACAAGAACTTGAGCAGGTCGAAAAGAATAACACTTGGGAGTTGGTTCCTAGACCAAAAGACAAGAATGCCATAGGAACAAAATGGATCTTCAAAAACAAGTTGAATGAAAATGGGGAAGTAATTAGAAACAAGGCCAGACTGGTGTGTAAAGGGTATTCACAACAAGAAGGAATAGACTTTGAAGAAACTTTTGCTCCCATTGCTAGACTTGAGGCCATCAGAATGTTCCTTGCTCTCTCTAGCTTTAAGAAGTTCAAAATATTTCAAATGGACGTGAAATCAACCTTTTTGAATGGAGACTTGGAAGAAGAAGTGTACATTGAGCAATCAGATGGTTTCATTCTTGGGAATGATCCAAATCTTGTATGCAGACTAAAAAAGGCTCTCTATGGTCTTAAACAGGCTCCAAGAGCTTGGTACTACCGTTTGGACAAATATCTTCATCAACAAGGTTTTTCAAAAGGATCAACAGATAACAATCTTTATATAAAAATTGAAAATGACAAATTGCTAATACTTGTTGTGTATGTAGATGATATTATCTTTGGCAGCAATGAAGAAGCTATGAGTCAAAGCTTTGCCTTGGTGATGCAGAAAGAATTCAAAATGTCCTTTCTTGGAGAACTGACATATTTTCTTGGATTGCAAATCCAACAAAATGAAGGTGGTATTTTTTTTGTCTCAAACCAAGTATCTCAAGAAGATCTTGAAGAAATATGGCATGGAAGATGCAAAACCAGTATGTACCCCTATGGTTACATGATGCAGCCTCAGTGCAAATGATGAATCAGCAGCAGTGCATCAACCAACCTATAGATCAATGATTGGAAGTATTCTTTATTTGACAGGTACTCGACCAGACATCATGCATGTAGTAGGAATAGTTGGAAGATTTCAGGAAAATCCTAAGGAAACCCATCTTCAGGCAGTAAAGAGAATTTTCAAGTATCTTCAAGGAACTCAAATCTATGGCTTATGGTATCCACGAGATACAGATCTCACTCTTCATGCTTATACATATGCAGATTGGGCTGGAAGCGTGGATGATAGAAAAAGCACAAGTGGTGGTGCATTCTTTATGGGTTCCAGATTAGTATCCTGGTTCAGCAAGAAACAGAGTTTGATTGCTTTATCTACAGCTAAAGCGGAATATGTGGCTGCTGCATCTTACTGCACTCAACTCCTTTGGATGATGCAAACCTTGCAGGATTTTCAAATCACTTGTACACCACCTATCTCCATCTTATGTGATAATACAAGTGCAATCAACATTTCAAAGAACTTATTCATGCATTCAAAGACCAAGCACATAGCTATGAAATATCATTTTCTTCGGGAACAAGTGTTGGAAAAAAAGGTCAAGCTGGAATATGTCCCCTCTAAGGAACAAGTTGCTGATATACTCACCAAACCACTACCCAGGGAAACTTTTGAATACCTCAGACAGAAGCTGGGGGTAGTTGATGCATCATCTTGCTGTTAAATCTTGTCAGTTTCAGAGAAAAATCGGTGTACGCGTGTTGCCTGAGGGTTATCTGTGTATATACGTCGGTTTGTACAGATACAGTCGCGTATATGTAGGCTTGATGGATATCAGAAGGGATAGGCTCTGGTTGAAGATAGTTTGATATGGGTCTGAAAGAGACCATCTGGCACTAGTTCAGGGAGAGCAGATAAACTTCTAATGATGCATTGTTGGCATTATCTTAGAATATTTGGTTCTATTTCAAAGCTGTTGTTGGTTTTAGGTGGAACAGAGGCAGGGGGAGAACAGAAGGAAATCTTGGTTGCTGATCTAAATGGTGATTGATAGATGCTGCTATTATCAGTTATTGGTGACTTTCATAAGTATTTCTCTACATATTTATTCTCTATGTCATGTACCTCTTTTATGGTGTCAAGGTCATGTAACGGCCTATTTTTGTTTCCCCACTATGCCTGGGATGAAGATGTAATGTACTTGGTTGTCATATGTAATCCCCACTTGGTTGGGTGGATGATCCCCACGTGGTTGGGTGATGGATGTATGTATTGAGTCTTTTGGTGATTGGAAGGTCTTTTATGATGTATATGTCATGGTTCTTCTTGAAGAACATCTTTTGCAGATCTTGCCTACAGCCAGAGGGAGCATGGTCAGCACAGCAGGGCAGATATTTCAGCATGAACTTAGGGGGAGCACAACCCTTTTCCCTTGATGACAAAGGGGGAGAATGACTTTGAGGATCTTGGGGTTGCCACCAAGTCCAAAGGGGGAGATTTTTGGCACTATGGCACTGATTTAGAGCTATGGCACATGTGTTGTCCTTGATGGAAACTCTCTTTGGTAACAGATCTCAGTTCAGGCTTTCAAAATGAAGGAAAATACATATACGCAGGTTCATCTAGACAAAGGTGCGTATACACGCGGGTTAGACGTTACAAAGGCGCGTATGTGTATACATGCACTTTCATGCAAGGAAAAGCGTGTATATGTTGGAAAACTTACTTTTGGTCTGTGGTAGTTAATCCTTGGTATTTGAACCTATGGTTTTGGACCATGGTGTCTCATCAGAAGTGTTGATCCCAAGTATTGGGTCCATGGTATTGATTTATTATGGTTTTGGACCGTGGTATTGTGGAAGGTCTAAGAATATAAAAGAGGAAGGAGATCATTTGGCAAAGGATAATCTGAATTAATTGAATATCTAATATGTGCTAGATTGGAAAATTGGTGATTAGGGTTATGGTGCAGATCTGGATCTGAATGAAGGAGGAACCTTAGTGCAAAGAGAAGGATAAGTTATATTGATGGGTCATAATCTCAAGGCTTGAATGATAGTATCTTTGTATGATTTGGATCTGTTGTATGTGGCACATACTTGATCTATAAATCTGATAATGTGGGTTAATTAGTGCCTGAATATTTGAAAGAGTGAATTATCCTTTATATATCTGTACGCAAGTTCAGTGAAGCGAAGGCACGTATACACGCTGGTTCAGTGAATGCAAATAGAGTATACGTAGGTTTTTCCAAATATAGAAGCGTATGCACGCAGGTTTCAGGTTATTAAAGTATCGTATATCTATTGAGTTGTGATCTAGCTACTTCTGTTTATTGTTGTAGTGTTTTGAGTTCAGAATTTGGTGTGTAGATTTTGTTACTATGATTTACAGCTGTCAGAGAAGTGTCTACTTGATTCAGTGCTAATTGGTGAAAAGGAGATTGTTTATGATTGATTGATGTTCATGGATCTAGTCTGAAAATTTATGAAACGTGGACCCCAAAAGAAAGAGAAGGTTGTAACCTTCTGTAGGCCAGCACCTACGTACTAGTATCTTGGCTAGTGCAAGAGCTAAGGGGGTTGTAGCTCCCTTTCAGGATCAACTAGAGAACGAGAGGGGGTTGTAGCTCCCTGCAGGTTGCAGCCTGCGTACTGGTAAAGGACTGCACTAGTACATTGTAAAAGGATGTTTCTAATTAAAAGAAGATAGAGACGAATTGCAGCAGGTGGTTTTCACCCACATTGGGTTTCCACCTTACCTCTTATGTTCTTGTGTGTGATTGTCTTCAGCTGTGTTTTACTGTTCCTGGTTGCTGCTTATTTGATTCTAATACACAGATTAATGATCAACATCTGCAAGATAAATTAAATTATTAGTCTACATTGCATACGCGGGTTTCCTTCTCTGTAGTCGCATATATACACGGTTTTATCTAACTGAAGTAGCGTATATGATCTGGGTTTGAAAAAGAAATAAGTGACTTGATAATACTGATTCACCCCCCCTCTCAGTATTATTTCCAACATTCTCTTACAGAACGATGGATACTTGCTTCTAGTGGGTGGCCAGAGTTATGAGAGCTACTTGAGTGAGGGAGTTTCAAGGAGGTGGAATGCATGAATGCATGCAAACAATGTTTTGTTTCCCTTTATACCACCTCACCATTCCCACTCCTTGTAATCAGCTCCCACAGTTGTTAAATCCATAGTTAACCACTTCTTGTCCTACTCCTCCTTTGTTCTTTGAGTTGACTGTAGCCATGTGCGAGAGGACACCTGACTTTGTATGCGATGACTAAACGAAGGTGGCCAAGTTAACTGGCCACCTTTTTACTTACAAACCAACTACCTCAACCTTTACAGCTTTTGATCAAATGATGCATATGAGTGAGTGAGTGGGATACTTACCTATGGTCTTGATGCCATGCTGCAGCTTATCAAGGATCAGAGGTGATGCATTATTTATTTGCTGCATGTTCATTCTTATTCCTCCTCTGTTATCTGTTGATGGTGTCTGTGACTGCAGATCTGATGCTGTTGCTACTGTGTAGCTCCTGGATTACCACTTGGCAATGTTTGTTGTCTCCCTTAGAATTTTTTGATCATGTTGCTGGATGGTGCTATGAGGATGCGAACGAGGATGACAGAGCCATGGTGGGTAGGATCAAGGGACTTGGCCTAAACTTGGATACCCTTCTGCAAGACACAGTGTATCAACTACAGGATGGCATCACAACAAAACTTCATGCCAGGGAGGGCCGCACGATCCAGGTATTGAGTGAGTAGAAGATCAACATCGAAAAACTCAGCCTACAACATGACGAGCTAATGTCACAGAATTAGCAGATCCTGCAAATAGTTGATGAAGCATGCCGACACATTCCAGAATTGTCCATCGTCGTAGACCTACCCACAGAGATGCGGATCCATTGTTTGGCAAGTGGAGTCTAAAGCGCGCACAAGGAAAAAACACGAGTACAGTTGGATTTGAACCTCCAGATTGTTGATCTGCAGATGAAGGTGCAGCCTTCCACTCCTTCAGAAGTTAAAGAACAGTGCATCAGCATGATTCAAACAGGCTGGAAGAAATTGGACAGGTAGTGTAGGACTATATTGGTATGTTGGACCAAGCTTTTGACGTCCTCACATCCTTGTAGGAGGACCCCAACATACAGTGCCTATAAATAGAGGTGTGCGAACTACAGGAATAGTATGATAGTGTAAGGGGAACTGCGTAGAGTGTCATCCTCACCCAACGTCTGGAAAAGATGTAGCAAGCAAGGGCACTGAAGGAACAAGTGGATGTTGCAAGACAGAAAGAGGCACTTCTCAAAGCACGTGTCCAGCCTTGGATTGATGAGGCATTCACCATTACGACTGGGATTGAGGAAAAGATCACACATATGTAGGAGATATATGCTCTAAGGTAGGTAGCAGATCCTCACAAAGAAGCATCGAAGGAGCGCATGTGACAGGTCCAACAAACCACAGAATAGTGCACCGCAGACCTCTGAGTAGTACGAGAGTAGTTGGAGGGGCTCCGTTCCAAGATCTCTGCAATAGCAGAGTGACTCAAGACGAGTTGTGATGATTGTGTTAGGGCTTGTTGGGCATGGAATCCCCCTAGAGCATGTTTTGGGGCTCAAAGCCCAAGTTTTGGTCAAAGGTTTTGTAAGACTTTTTGAATTGCGGGCACAAAGCGTGAAGTATAGGTTAAGTCATAGTGATGTTTGCCCTAAAATATTATAATTTAATGTAAAGTTGTGTTGGCCTACCCATGGTCCGTGGACCATGGGATGGTATAAATAGAGTGAGGCTCTAAGTTGTAAAGACAGCAAGGGAATAAGAGAGAAGAGTATGAATGGTTTGAGCTTAGGGTAGGATTCTAAGTGTATTGGGTCGTAGTAGTAGGAAGAGGCTATGCAGCTGAGTGTGCAGAGGCCTACTAGAGTCTGTTGTTGAGTGTGTGGACCGCTGTAGCTGAGTACCTAGGGTGGTGTCGAGTCCGTAATCGGGATTGAAGATTAATAAAGAGAATTTGATTCTTATTTCTGTGTATTTGTTGTACATTTCCTTCTTTACGATTATATTGGTTTATTTATCACATGCATTGATATGATTGTTGAATATGTTGCAATAACCATTAATCTTACACACACAAGTTAAGTAATAAGATAATAACAGATCAAATAGCAAGGAACTTGGGTATTATATGGGTTGAACCTTGACTAGGGCTGCGTGGAAGCAACATTGCAAGTTGTGAAGGGATAGCAAGTTCCAAAAGCCCATCAAGCATCCGCAGGGTGCGGAAACCTGGTTCTAGCAGCCTCCCATAATACTTCGGGTGAGACCTCTGTCCGCGCTTCGCGAACTGTTGTCAAAAGGGCCAGTAGTACCAGGATTTTCTTTGTTAAGTCACCTTTGAACCTGGGTTAGGCCCATACAAGCCAACATTACCTTTGTTCCCATAACTTGCATATGTATGTGACTCTTCTTCACAAGAACTGAGTATACTTCTCAAACTTTCATCCATCTGTAACTGAAATTCCATTTATTTTCCATATCTTTTGTAATGCTTATACCATAATACTTGTACCATTAGTTATGTCATCATATTATAACCAATTTTACATCAAGGACA
Organism: Pinus taeda; assembly: GCA_000404065.3. Taxonomy (NCBI): domain Eukaryota; kingdom Viridiplantae; phylum Streptophyta; class Pinopsida; order Pinales; family Pinaceae; genus Pinus; species Pinus taeda. The sequence goes on from APFE030605214.1 coordinate 80,173, forward strand.
TATTTTTCAAGTAGTTTGGCATCAAGGAAAACACATTAGCCATAATACCAACAATCTCCCCGTATGGACTTTATGGAAGCCACTTTGGTGCTTGGAAACCACCTACAAACACACCTGAAAACACCAAGTCTTTTCTCCCTCTTCAACATCAAGGGAAAAGGTTGAACCGGGCTGAATGAAGTACTTCCCTTGTACCTCTCATTATTATAAGTTGGATCTGCTTATATGAATCATGAAATCTACATATTGACCATGCTCCCCCAGAGAATATGCTAGGCCTTCTATAGATATACAATAATATTACAAGGCTTTAAGACTCAAACAAATATGACATTTCCTATCATCAATGACTCTATACTCAATATCCTAACATAATAGGTTTTCATATTTGACCCAATTTTACATCAATTTCCCAAAATAATGGGGTTAGATATATGACATGACCTAGTCCCAATAGTCCATACATGATTGAAGTTTACAATTATTACAACATGGGTCTTTTTATGACCTTTAAACCAAGAGACATACATGGTATCCATAACCATAAAAATTGATTTCAGCAATGATGCATATTTGTAGAAAATCCATGATAATAATCAGCAACCACTATGCTCTAAATATGCATCTACAACATGATTATCTAACATAAACAATATAATAACAACAACATGATCATACTTAAAATGAGGCCAAATAACCAAGAAATACGAAGCAATAGTATCAACAATAACAAAGTATCATCCATGCAATCCAAGCATCTATGAGCTAGCGACAGTAGCATGTATATGTCTCAGTAGTGATAGCCGAAATAATCATACATCCATATCACGAACAATGATATGAACTCATCATAGTCAATATAATGCAACAAGGAGTGCTCAAGAAACCATAATGCAAACAGTGGACCTTTATAAGGAAGGAATATGCTGCCCGGGAACCTATGCCAACTCTTTATCATCAATTTTGATCACATCAAATATTTATCACCAATTAGAGAGACAGATCAACAACATTAATAAGACTTTGCAACAACTCAATATAAACCATTATAATACAATACCCTAAGCAACATAAGGGCATCACCAATAGACTGTAGAAAACCAATGTCATGTCCAGAGAGACAATAATAAATTGATGGAATCATATGATAAGCTCCCTTTGAATTTGTTCCCTTTGCTGTTAGCGCAAGTAACCATATGTGACTCTGAAATTCATTAGCTGCTTACATACATCATTGTCCTTCATGTGAAACACGTATAGAATGTAAAATTATAATTATTCATAATCAAATTTCCCCCTAAAATCATATTTTTGTTATGTTAAAGAAATTAACAGAGTGGAGAGGAAGGAACCATTCCTAACGTATATCTGAGATAGTCAAAGGAATCACATGGAAGAGGTTTGGTGAATAAATCTGCAAATTTCCTTTGAAGAAACATATTCCAACTTGATCGTTTGTTCAACAACTTTCTCTCTAAGAAAATTGTATTTGATTGGGATGTGCTTAGTTTTATAGTGCATGATCGAATTTTTATAGAGGCTTATTGCACGAGTGTTTTCACAAATAATAGATACAGGTTGGGGAAAAGTGACTTGGATTTCTTGTAATGTTTAAATCATCCATATAAGTTGAGTACAACTAGCAACAAAAACAACATATTCTACTTCAATAGTTGATAAAGCAATAGAAATTTATTTCTTACCGAACCAAGAAACTAAGTGACATCCCAAAAAGAATGCTCCTCCAATAGTACTTGCGTGTTCATCAACACTACCTGATTAGTTTGCATCCGTGTAAGCATGAAGTGCAAAATATTTATTTTTAGGATACCATAGTCCAAGACCTTGAGTGCCTTGTATATACTCTAATATCCTTTTCACTACAAGAAAAAAGACATTGGTGAAGGTCGAAATTTGTCACCATAAGCTCATTGCTGATGGTCAAAAGAGCCTACGTCACCAAAGGTCATGTCACCAGAAGTGTAGGTGTTGTGGTGACATTCAAGTTTCATCACAAATAATGATTTATAATGATGGATATCAACTGTTACCATTTCACATCAGAAATGGTGACAAACCTTAACATCCGTAAAAGAAAAATTGAATGTCACCAAAGGTGGCGTCACCAAAAGTATAGGTATTGTGGTGACATTCAAGGTCTGTCATGAATAATGATTATAATGACGGATAGTGACCATCACCATTTCATATGAACAAGAATGGTTTATTGTGATGGACCTTTCATGACTGTCACTATTGATTCCTATATATGGTGGCATTCGTTGACCATCGCCATTTCATATTTTGGCGACGGTTGAAAAATGTCACCATAAGATCATTGGAGATTGTCAAAAGAGCCTATGTCACCAAAAACTAAACATCACCGAAGGATGCATCGATAAAAGTCATTCCATATGAATATCAGAGCATGATGGAATCAAACCACCAACCTCCCGCTTGTAAGGCATGTGCTCTTCCATTGAGCTAGCACCCTTTAAAGAATTAGACCTTGAACCTTCATAAATTGTAAATTCTACAACTTTTAGCAAATTATAAAACTTTGTACAGTCAAATTCTTTAATTAAACAAGAAAAATAACATCGAAGTTGCAGGTCCTTACCTAATGGTTATGGAAGTTATGAAAAGTGAGTGGAGGAAAAAATAGTTATGTATAAGATACTCAATATGTTGAGTTGAATATTCAATTAGAAGTGAAACTTTTAAGGCATTTATAGCCTATAAATAACTTATAATTATAAAACCTAAAATTTTCAATTACACCAAAAATTGATTTCTCACCTTGTGAATCATGTAAATATGTCGTGACAACATAAAAATTTGCCTCTAAAACATTGTTTTGCATGCCAAAGAGTAAAAAAAAATGAGTATATATGATGCAATTATGAATAATGAGCTACATGCTTGGATCCTATTGGATATGGGATCTAGAAAACTAATTAGGAGTGCTTCTCATTATTAATTAATTAAAGATGTTAAAATACAATGATCAATAATGACCTTAAAATTAAACCACTAAACAGATTTTAAAATTGTAAGCACAAAATTTGGCTAATATCTGTGACACCAACAAAATCAAACACTTCCAAATCCACACCAAGCACGAGTGTCCAAAAATGCAATTGCATGGATACAAGGAAAATGCTCTCTACCTCTCAATGATAACTATGTCCTCCCACAAGTACTTCAATTGGAAAAGGGGCATGAGGACAAAAACCCCAAAGAAAAAAGTGCACAATAAAAAAATACACTTCATCCCTCCTCTACATTTATGGAATAGATCTAGGGGAATAGAAAAAAATATCCATAGAGAATAGGAATAGAAATTTCCCCTAAAGGTGCAAAGATACACCAAAGGAATAGAATATTTATGTCTTCTAAGAACAAGAATGCAAAGAGACACCATTTATGTAATTATGCTGCTTTGTCTCCATGTAGCTAAAAATAGGTTAAGTTCTCTTAAAAAAAAATTGCAAATTTTTTCCATTGACATGCTTCTATTCTTTGCTAACAAGAGGATATGCTATAGTCCAAGAAGTTCATGTTTCTCAAAACATTTCGGATGCTCTAATAGTTCCATTGAAAACATGTAAAGATCTGATCCATAATGCTAAAGGTAAAGTTCATCTAGAGTTGTTTGTTGGCCAAAAACAAAAGTTCAAGTTCAACCCAAGTTTAATACTAACCAAAAGCAAGTATTTCATCAGTTAATGAGGGAAATCGATTATTTTGACAACTAAACCATTCATGTTCTCTTAGAATGATCAATGATTCATTTCATGATCTATTTTGTTTACTTTATAAGGTCAATGACTACACCATCTTGTTTTCTGCATTTGTTGCTTGTTAAAGACATGTCTCAATCTCATCATGAAAGATAAGAGGATATATGATGTTAAAAAAAAATAGACTCTCCACAAAATATAATAGTTTTTTCTCTTAAAATAACCATACTTCAAATAATAACAAAAAATTCAGCAGACTCGATTGACTATTTAGTGGAAGCTTACGGTTGGCCTCTGCATTTTTTATGTGCTTGTCACTATATAAGGGCTAGAATGTCCATGGTAAAATGAAATGTGACATCACTGTAATGTAGCTAAATAAAAATAGTTAAAATGAAAAATGGTATCTATGTGAGAGTAATAAATTCATATATGAATTTATATATAAACCAAAAAAAAACTTGATTTTGGAACCAAGTGAAAATAAATCTTACTTTTGCATTTCTTTGCTGAACACGAAGCTCCCTTCTTATACTAATTAAAATGTACAACTCAAAACCAAGTCATATAATTAAAGAAAATTCTAGTAGGTTGTATCAAGAGACAATACCTCCTTATGCTTATTCCTTGTAGGTACATGTAGTGATGTGTTTCAATTTCTGTCAGGTGGCATAACTATTGCTGGGTCAACCTAAAGTAGTTCCTTCATCACATCCAAGAAGTTGGATCCATTGGTTATCATGTGAAATATTGTATGGCCCTTTCTGTCTTTTCTTTGAGCCATTTATGGATCTTTTACTTCTAAATCGCTTACTATATCTGTGTAACCACTTCTTGCAGTCAGATGCACTACATTCTTTCCATTTCTTCTGGAAATCCTTATCAGCTGGTTGCCTCTAGCAAGAATCTCATTAACCCCCTCAACATGTACCTTAGTTGCAGTATAAATAAGAGGTGTGGAATTTGATAAATCAAAAGGTTTTCTCATAACAGGGTTGTGGTTTAGAAGCTCCTTGACAACACGTGTGCAATTTATTAGCAAAATTCTTATGAATGCATTACACTGCATATATGTATATCAACATTTATAATATGTGATCCCATAAACCGATTCAACCTCAATAGATCAAAAACTGAATTCCACTATATAGTAGTCCACAACTCACATGCATCAAAAGATAAAATGGCATAGATATTTCTCACATGGAATGTCACATAAAAACTTAGGCACAGAACATAAGAATTTGATTTTGTATGCACTATTCTTTTTAAATTTGACCTAAGAATTTTTTTGAGTGGGTTGTGAAGGTACAATATTTAGTATCATTTCTTCTGTTGTGTCCCTCCAATGATACTCGGTAGCACATAAACATCATGGAAGCTTGCTAGTCCAAATGGTGATGTTGTGTCACCTTGAACTTGACGTGGTTGTAATGCATTCTTTATTTGGTAGAGGGGATTGAAGGGTGGTTCTCTCACTTTTATTTCATTTGTTGGATGCATGATGACAATCACTTTCCATTTCACCTTTGTCTATCATTGTTGAACCGTGTTCCCAAGAATAAGAGTGGTGAAGTAAAGTATGTTCCCTATAGTGGAATTGATTGGTTATGATTGTATACACATTTATCTAAACCTCTTTACCAATGAAATCCCTTTTTGATGAGAATGCACTAGGAACAAATGACAATAGCCTCAGGTGTTTATATAGGAAAATCGTAGCATGAATGTTACTCACAATTATTTGCTCCAAGTACACCTTATCTAGAGAGGCTTCAGTTTGTTAAACTCAGTTTAGGGTTTGTCTCTATCAAAAGTGTGTTGTGTGGTTTTTAAAGGCTCCTGGCTTGTGGTTGGCCCTTTGCATGCACTTGGCATGATGATGTGATCTGGTATCAACCATGGTGAAAGAACATATTGAATGTTGGCTCCATTTCATTATTTACATATATTAGTAATTTTTGAATTAGTAACTCAGAACTGGGAATGTATAGGTGCTTCCCTGAATTCTTCCACACCTTAAATGCTTACATTGAAGAAGTTACTTCTATTAATTTTGTCAATATTCGAAACAAGACACCAAAAAATACTAATACAAGAATATAGCATGAGTCAACAATTTTGTAAATGACTTTTGTGTTCCACATAGTAATAAGTGATAGGAATTTTTGGGTCTATAAATTATTTTGGATCATTCATCTAAAAACGTTATGCTATTTTTTTTAATAGTACCAGATTGTGGTCTTGTTGTGCTAATCAACAACCCCCCATTTCTTAAAAAATTGTTACATAAAATTTAAAGAAGAAATGGGTCCCTTAATAAGATTTGTGTGTTCATGAATAAAATTGGTATTAACCCATCATAAGAAAATCCCTTATGAAAAGGCTTAAGGTAAATCAATCATTTGGAAAGTTTTTTTTGAATAAATATAAAAAGCGTGACCTTAAAAAATATTATCAAACTCTTAGTTATTACGATAAAGAAACTGGAAGATCGCATATCACAATAAAAAAGGAAACATACACAAAGCCACAATAAACATTATCCATTTCCTCCAATTCAAAAAGGCAATCACAATTAGATATCGGAAAAGCAAAATGCCATGCGCAATATAATGGAGCCCTTTTAATTCCTCCGATGCGATAAAAAATATCACAATCAGAAAATCGGCGATGACAACAATAAGCCAACACATAATTGAAGGCAGGCTCAAATCCTCTGATGTGATAAAACATATCACAGTCGACAATCAGCAAAATCGCATTGACAGAACCATAAAGCCTGACTCCATTCCCGATTGCGATATATTTATTAGGTGTGCATCTCAAGGATATATTTAAATTATTTTGCATGCATTATATCACTTATTCGGAAATCAGAAGTAAGTTTTAAAGCCTTTCCCTTGATATTCCCGATCGCCGATTTGCGATTTATCAATGATCATCCATCAAATGAATCTAAGGCATGCTTGAATTTATCATTCGGCAGAAAAGCGACATGATGGGCATTTAAAACCATCTTTACCATGATTGACAGGTTAAACGGCTATTCAATGAAGTAGTTAAGGGTAGATATTTTCTTTAGATTTCATCCGCGCCAACCCTTAACTATATTCCATTACCACATGCTAATCGACGTAACTCCTTTTTCATTATCATATTGGTCTGTTACAGTATTTCTCTGTATCATGGTTTTGCAATCTCTTGTGCAGACTTCCGCTAAGAACATAAATCTGAAGCAAAATGGGAAGGAAGTCAAAGAAATCCATAGCAGCATCTCTTGTAGTAGCAACTTAGCCAGCCAAAGATCCCGAACCAAGTAAAAAGGGATTAATATCAGACACTACATGTCTTAGACTAGGAAATACTAGCTAGTAACGTATCTATAATCTAATTGAAATTGAAGAGCTTGAGGAACTATCAGAAGATGCAATGGCTGATTCAACTGATAGGTCTAAAGGAACTCTTAAAGAGTTGGCATGCTCCTTTCTTCACAGAATAGCTACCTATGCTAAAGTCCTCCAATATACTGATGTCGTGAGATGGGTAGTGGAAAAAATTCCAATTACAAATAGAACCTTTTGCACAGCTAACGGGAGGATATTCAACTCATTTCAACCAAACGATCTAAGGAAAATGTATCACTTACCTGAGCTTGAAAAGCGGTACAACAAAGCCTTTCTTGAAGAATTTGCGAAAGAAAATGAGTTAGAATCATACCCGATTAAGCAATGAAGACATTTTCCTGGAAAGCGCAAGCACGAATCATCGGGTAAGTACTCTGTGGACTCATTGGCTTCTCCTTATTGTTATGTTGGAGCTATGATGTGTAGAATGTGGGGAATACATGGCTCTGCTAAGTTCACTATAGAAATGGTCCCTCTAATGGAGGCGGCAATCAATGGTTATGTAATGGATTGGGCCAATATTTTATCTGACAAGTTAGCCACAACAATCCTAGAGTATAGAGCAAATGCATATCAAACTACTAGGACTATTCCCCCATTCTATTACAGTGCTTACATTATGGACACTGTTTCTTTCAATTTTGAATTTCCTTTGCTTGGGTGGAGATGGACCCCCGCAGACCCTAAGAAAATCCATATCTATCATGATCAGTTATGGAAGGATAATTACAAAAACCATTTGTACAAAATCTGCAATGGTTTTATTGTGCCTATTTATTACTTTATTTTTGATAAGCCTGCCCCAAAGATATCCCCAGAAGTAGAAACATATTTGACAGCAGTAGGAAGTTGGTTTGGGGAAGAAAAAATCACTTATATAAGGCTTTTTGGTAGCCTTGCAAAACCTCATGTCCTTCCACTATATGTGCCCGATAAACTGTTAGCTCGGGAATTAGCCTATCAAATAACAGTAGAAGGGAGATCCAAAACCCTTATAAATTACAAGAAATAGGCATGGCCTACATTCCCTTTAAGATGCGGTGTTTTCACTCTTCATGATTACAAACATGCAGAAAAGGAGGCAGGAAAAATACAAATGTTGAATCTTGCAAAAATCCTCAATAGGCAATATGATCCAAGAAAAGTTGCCTATAATGTTCTTGAACAAGCCAAGCTTGCAAAGTTTGATCATGAGAAGGATGACTTCGATGATCTATTTTTCTCAGCCTAATCGTTATTTCAAAATAAACCATTGGCTAGAATCAAATATCAATATGAAGGATTAGAAGTGTTTCATAGGCTTAGAGAGCAGAGGTTGCAAACTCTGCCTTTAGACCTCTTAGTCACAGATCCTAAAGCCCAGCCATCCAGTCAGGTTGAACAAATAGTTTTTGGAAAGATTTCTGATGTGGAAAAGACCTCCGAATAGGAACAGAAATAGGAACAGGAATAGAAACAAGAACATGAACAGGAACAGGAACAAGAATAGGAACAAAAATAGGAACAACAATAGAAACAAGAACAGGGAAAAGATAGCCAACTCATGAATATAGATACTCAGATTGATCCCAAGCTTCTTCAAGAATGGCAACAGTTTGATTCCATTATAAGCAATACTGAGACTTTACAGGGATTCAACATGCCTAGAGTGACAATTGGTCACAAAACATCAACTAGTACAAGTCCAACTGAAGGAACCAGTGGCCCACCCATCATTCAGAAAGATATGGAGATAATTCCATAAAATCCATCTCATGAAATCATCCTACATGTAGAAGAAATACCACCATTAGATGTCTTTTACAACCCCAAACATAAGGTTGTAGTAAAAAGACAAAGGGAAAAGAGAAAGTTTAATCAATCCTCTCTTTTACCTGCACAAACAGAAATGGCTAATGTGGTATGGAGAGAAGAAATTAATCCTTCCGAAGACCTTACAAAACTCTCTCAATATGCTTGGGCATACTTGGTAGCTACTATGGATAAAGCGTTAGAAGTTAGTAATTTACTCAAAGAAAAAGATTAGACAATTGTTTCACTGGAAGCACAGGTATCCGAATAGAAACAGAGAATAGAGCAGTTGGAACAATAGTTAGCAGTGCAACAACAATCAAATAACTAGCTAAATGAACAGTTGCTCAAGGAGAAGTAGAGGATAGACCAAAGTGCAGTACAGAAACAAAAGTAATTATCCTTAGCATTGGCCAAGATAAAGACAACGAATGAGAAATTGAGCAAAACAAAAGATGAGCAAATCGCTCAATTGACTCAACAAATAGAAAACTTCAAAAGTCTTCCTCAACCAATAGAGTTCCAATCCGAAGCTCTCCAGATCAATAGAGCATTGATTAAACAGTTAAATTTACTATGTCATAATATTTCTCTTGTTGAGCCCCTCTGTGAGATTTCTTATTCAATGATTGACAAATTAGCTGACGCAAGGCAGAATTTGGAATAGGTCGATGAGATATTAACAAACTTTCTTGCCTGGCAAGAAACCAATGAAGGGCAGGTTGCAATTCTGCCTAAAATTCTAGAATCACACAAAAAAATTATTTTCCTAGAATGGCAATCCCAATTGATGAAAGCAAAAAGTGCAACTTTGAGATGTAGATCAGTAACTGGTAATTTGATTGAATCAATTAATGATACTCTTTATCTGTCTAATTTGATTTCAGAGTGCACTCTAGGTAAATTGCCATCAGCTAAAGCCTGGGGGAGTCATGCAAGTAGGATTTAGAAAAGAAGGAAAGATTGCGGGTATCCAAAGTTTAACTTGGGACGCCTTTTGGTTCTTCCTGGTTAAACCACATAGTCAAAAAGTAGCACTGAAATGTTTAATCGATGCAATCGGTTACATAATTTCTGAAATTCATGATGCTACGTATTCAGCCCAACTGCATTCGGGTCTGAGTCACCCTCAAGAATTGCAACCAATGCTTGCTATATGCCAGCTCAAACCAAATGATGATCGGCCGAAACAGTGAATCATTCTGCCGATTGCAAGCATGCTTATTTCAAGGAAATTTTCATGATTTGGTTATACCATATCATAGAATTTTTATTTTCATAATCAGTTAGCTTAGATAGTATTTATAGACCCTTTCATGTCTTTAGAAAGGTTCCTCAATTTTTGTATAAAACTTGGATCGGGAGTCAAACTATTGTGCTTCTGATATATATTTTTTATGAAAACTAGGCCCATATTCTAAATTTTAATGAAGAATCCTTTGATGAGATATGTATTATTGCTTTTTGTGAAAGTATTTCTAAGTTGGAAGACGGGATCTGAATGCGATTGATATCGAAAGGGATTCAAATTACATACGGTACTATTATCTATGTCGTTGCTCCATTCTTTTATATGAATCAACGTTTATTCAATCCTGCTATCATTTGATATATGTATGTGTTTTAACAACACTCCTTATACTTATCACTACTGAATGTTTAAGGAATGTTATTCTTTCAATCGTATTTAAGTCAATGGTATATGAAGAATAGCGTAATAATGTTTTAATTATTACTTTTTTCAACTGCTTGAACAAAGTAATTATCATATGAATGAATGTCTTTATTTATCAATGGAGTCATCTATATGCCTCTTTGTAGATAAATATCATCAAAAGTTACACTAAAGTGGAAATTTCCCGGGATAGATTAGTTGTTTATAATTTTTCATTTTAGAATAAATCATCCATTATTATCATTAGATAATAGAAAATCAACCACTTATCCATCCTATTTACAAATCATTGGGAAATTGGTCCCATTATATCCAGTCGGAGCCACCACACCAAACAGAAAAGGAGTTGCCTTTAAGGTCTAGATGAGGTGGTTTTCCCCGATGTTGATGCAATGATTTTCGAGGCATTCAACATTTTTGGCCCTAGAAGGAGGGCGTGAACTGTGAATGGAAAGCAAACCCAAACCTACAACCCATTCTGAGAGTAAATCTCCCTCCACCTCACCCCCGACTTCTCCTTTGCATGCTAGAACTCCAGTCTTCAAATGAGAAGAAGAGAGCACAACTACCACTGCTCAACCCCAACACATCTCAGATAAATTAAGTCTTGAATCTCCTGAAGTACAGTCTTTTATCCATAAACTTCAAGGCTTCTCAATCTCACCATAGGAATATGAGGTATCTCAAGGCAATGTGACTTTGTAATTTGTTCCTTCTCACTCCCTCACCAGACTTTAGAGTGGAAAGCTTGGTATTTAACCTACTGAGTTTCCTTTACCTAAAAGGAAAAGGGCAAGAAAAACAATTGAAGGATCTGATAGTGAGACTATCTCATCATCATCCTCCATTTCATCTTCTCCATTGCAAAGTCAACCATCCACTCCTCAATTACAAATTGTTGTTCAATAGGGATCTGGAACTTCAACATCTCAACCCCCTCAAACTTTAATATATGCTCCTTCCCAATCATCTGGAACGTCATCGAAAATATCATCTAGTACTAGTTCTACAATGGCTCAGAATCCATGGAATAATCCTAGTGAAATCACCATGCCTGCACCATTAAACCAACTGCCAGCACATCCTAAAAAATGGTTGCCAAAATTTAATCCAGATGCAGGGATACCAGTCGATGAGCACATTAATAATTTTATGTTAGCAGTTAATTTGAAAGGAGTTACAGAGGAAGATGTCGTTGTTAGGATTTTCCCTTATACCTTGCAAGGATCAACTGGGTCTTGGTATTTTTCCTTACCCTCAAGATCCATTACTAGTTGGAACGTTTTTCAAGAACAGTTCTTGACTAAATACGATGATGACAGATCTCTAGTGACATTAATCAATGATCTTTCGAATCTTAGGATAGAATCCAAAGAACCTATAAAAGAGTTCAATTCACAATTTAATAAACTCTTGAATAAGATCCCAACTGCCTCTAAACCTAGTGAGCAAATTAGAAGCGAATGGTATATAACAACTTTACCTTCAAATATAGCTATCTTTGTAGATATGTAGATAGGGCTGCAAAACCAACTCTAGTAGAAAACATGAAAGAGGCACTTGCTGTAGACAAACACATTATTGCTTTAGAAAAGAAGGTTGCGCTTGAAGACAAAAAATCCAAAAAAGTCTCTTACAAAGATGATTCAAAGAAGAAAATGGCTAAAGATCCAAATGATATGGAGAGTCTCCAAAAAGTCCTCAAGACTATGAAACGAAATGGTAGAAATAAAAAAACAAGTAGCTGAGACTTCAACCAGAAGACCATTTAGAAACTTCAAGAAACCCGAATGAAAGCCACCAAATGCTATATCCAATGCAGACTTAGATCTCGAAGAGGAAGAAGAAGAAGAAACAGTCTTATCAACCGAAGAACCTGAAGAAGAAGAAACTGTAGAATGTCATGGGATGTGGGACTTTAGTTTTCCGAATTCCGATACAGAAAATGGGCAAGAAGCTTTCCCTATAACTACCAGGAGTAAGGGTACTCCTGAACCTGTTCAAATAACTCAGAAGAAAAGGAATACAAGTACTGCTACTAAAAAAAAAGTTCCCACAAATAAATCCACAGCGATACCTTCTCAAAATCAGCCATCAACTTCAAATCCACCTCCAACATCTAAAACATTAGTAGTTACGGATTCCATGGACTACAAAATTATTGTAGACATGAAGAAAACAAAGGTAAATATCACTATGTTTGAGCTTAGTAAACTCAAACATCAACAAAAATTGTTTCTTAAAGAGTTAGATGTTTTACCTTCTACTCCTCTTCCAAATGCTGTATTGTCCAAAGCTGCTAATGAAATAGTTAAACCACCTCCTAGTAGAGTAGAAGCTACTGATGTTTTTTTAATTGGAGATAGATTGAATTCCCATACCCTTCCATTCCTCTTAACCTATGAGATCTATAATACAAATCTACACAATTGTTTGATTGACTTAGGGGCTTCTTCGAATATAATGCCAACTTCAGTTTGTTCCAAACTGAACATTGGACCCCAAAAGTCAGAAATTCATATTGTCCAGTTGGATAGAACAAAGGTTGAGGTTTTAGGAGAAATCAACTCAATTACTATTAGGTTATCAGCTGATCCAAGAGTGGTTCAGAGAATTGATATTTTAATCACTGATATACTTGAATTTTATGGTTTGATTTTGAGTAAAGACTGGATCGAGAAAATTCATGGTTATATTTCCACTGATTGGTCTCATATGTGGCTTCCTTATAAAGGAAGGCCAAATCAGATCAAGATTGATCAAGAGAAACATATGACCCATACTTTCACTGAGTTCGAACAAGAAAATCAACTGATAGCGTTCAATAACAACATTTTGGGGAATTACTCATCTGAATCATTCTTTGGCAATTTTATTGCGCATTCTTCACCCTTCTTAGTTAATCATTTCACATCTCAAATCGAAATTTTTTCACAAACAGATATATTAAGATGTGTTAAAATTACTGAGGAAACTGTAAATAAAAATTTAGATAAAATTTTGTTTTGGTCATTATATTTTGATGGGTCTAAGTCTAGTGAAGTTGCGAGAGCAGGATGTATTCTAGTTAGTCCCAAGGGAGAAAAGACCATGTTATCACGCATGTTGGAATTTTAATGCACAAACAATAAAACTGAATATGAAGCCTTGATCAAGGACTTTACAAAGCAATTGGTCTTAAAATTCAATATTTGAAACTGTTCGGTGATTCAGAAATTGTTATCAAACATGTCAGAAATACTATTCATTGCCTTTATAGTCACCCTAAACACTATCAGTCTTTGGTACAAGACCTTATATCTCAATTTTTGGCATTCAATATTTCTCCCATCCCTAGATCCCAGAATGCAACAATAGATTTACTAGCTAATGTTGCTTCCAAACTTCTTCCATCTGAAGATTACAGCGCAGATAGATCCTCAGTAGAGTTAATTTTTAGACCATCAATTCCCAATAATGTCACTAACTAGTGAGTATTCAATCATGATGAAGACATTTTAAATTTTTTAACTTCTGACAAGTCCTATGATGATAAAATTATTGATGAAAGTGACCATGACCTTCAAATGAAGGAAAATTTTGAAGAGAACTCAATACCTAAACCAGTGGTCAAGCTTGAAGATCTTTATGTTATCAAAGACAGGTTTAAACAGGTTACTAATTCAAAGCTCCAAAGTTCTACTTTGAGATTTGAATTGATAAACCTTGGTACCGAGCATAATCCACAAAACATCAATCTGGGATTAGAGCTTTCCTCAAAAGAAAGAATTGCATTCATTAGATTATTGCATAAATATAAAAATGTCTTCGCTTGGAAATAGAAAACATACGATACATCTATCATACAACATACTATTCCAATGCTTTCTGAACAAAAACCAGTACACAAAAATTAAGGAAGATTCATCCTAACTTAGAGAGTCAAATAAAAGCTGAATTAAAAAAACTCTTAAAAGCTAAGATAATTTTTCTTGTTAGACATTCAAACTGGGTGTCCAATATGGTGCCGGTACAGAAGAAAAATGGTGACATTAGAATTTGTATCGATTTCAGAAATCTTAACAAAGCAATTCAAAAGGATAACTTCCCTTTACCTACCATGGAATAAACACTCCATTCAGTAGTAGGTTTTGAACTAATTTCCTTCTTAGATGGCTTTTCAGGGTATAACCAAATTTTGGTCTGATGATAGACTCAAAACTACTTTTAGAACCAAGTGGGGAACTTATGCCTGCCAAAAAATGCTTTTCAGATTAATCAATGCTAGAGCTACATTCCAAAGTGCAATGGACATAGCATTAAAAGGGCTGATCAATAAATCAATATTTTTCTATTTAGATGATATTACTATGTTCTCCAAGAAAAGATCAAACCATTTACATGATCTGAAATAAATCTTTGAACACTGCAAAAGGTATGGAATCTCACTCAATCCAAAGAAGTCCTTTTTTTCTCTTGATCACGGTAAGCTCTTGGGCTTCATTGTTTCAAAGGATGGTATTTATATTGATCCAGAAAGAATCAAAGAGATTTCTAACATTCCATTCCCCCATAATAAAAAATTCATGCAATCATTTTAGGTCAATTTAACTTTGTAAAAAGATTTGTACTAGATTTTTTACAGATTGTTTTATCATTACAAACCATGATTAAGAAAAATTCAGTGTTTAAATGGGGGCCAGGAGAAAAAGAAGCATTTGATTCCATCAAACAATAAATTTTAAATTCCCCTGCTTTAAGCACTCATAATTTTTCAAATCATTTCATGTTATACACTTTTGCATCTGATTCATCTTACGCAACAGTGTTGATGCAAATTAACGATCAAAACTTGGAAGCACCAATCTCATTTTATAGTTAAAATCTTCAAGGTGCTGAACTTAATTACTCAGAAGTTGAAAAACAAGCCTTTGTTGTATACAAAGCCATTAAACACTACAGGCCCTTTCTCTTAAAAGCTCACACAAAAGTTATAGTCCCTTTTTCAGTAGTAAGACAATTACTAGTTCAAAGGGAATTAGGAGAAAAGAGAGCAAATTGGGTCGCAATATTACAAGAATACAACCTGGAAATCAAACCAGCAAAGATTGTCAAAGGCCAAGGTTTTTGCAGGTTTTTAGCAAGAGCTTCTAATATTCAGGAACCAGAAGGTACAAAAGACATTGAAGAAATCAATCAGATAAGTACCACTAATCCTGAATCCCAATACGCAGATCTGATTTTCTATTTGAAAAATGGATATGCTCCTTCTAGTCTTTCTTATAAAAACAAATATGCCATATGATTGAAAGAAAAAAACTTCACAATTATAGATGATGTATTGTTTAGATGAAATTATGATCCAATTTTGTTAAGATGCTTAGAAAAACCTGAAGCACAAAAGGTCTTGTAGGAGCTACATGATGGACCAGCATGGGGACATTTTGGAGCTGATACAATAGCTCACAAGATCATTCATGCTGGTTATTAATGGCCTACCTTGCCAGAGATACTCATGAATATGTAAGGAAATGCCAAAGTTGTCAAACTACTAGTGGAAGACAAAGGAAGCCAACTTTCCCTTTGCAACCAATCAACATTGAATAGCCTTTTGAACAATGGGGAGTGGATGTCATTGGAGAAATAATGCCACATTCATCCAAACAACATAGGTATATTCTTATAGCCATTGATTACTTTACTAAGTGAGTTGAAGCAATTCCTTTGAATACAACAAACTCTGAAGCAATCATTGAATTCATAGATCAATTCATCATTACCAGGTTCGGTGTCCCAAACGCCCTTATTTTTTATAATGCATCTTACTTCTCTAGAAATTCTATATTTTAGTTTACTATCAAAAGAGGATTTAAATTGAAATATTCTGCAAACTACTACCCTCAAGGTCATGGTTTAGCAGAATCCACCAATAAAAATCTTATCAAAATCATTAAGAGAACTATCGAACAGAATCATAAAAATTGGCATAAATCCTTGGTATTTGTACTATGGGCTGACCGAATAACACAAAAGGCCTCCATAGGCAATTCTCCATTTAATCTAGTGTATGGAAAGCAATCTGTCATACCAGCAAACTTAGTACTTCCATCACTAGCTTTAATGCAATTTATTAAAGAAAGCCCCTCATCTTCTATTCAATTAAGACATGATCAGATCCTGAAACTAGAAGAAAAAAGGGAGAAGGCCCGAATGATACATGCAAAACACCAATAGATTATTAATTCATCTTTCGATGCAACTTCAACTGGCTCAAAACATTTGCAAGTTGGTGATCTAGTTTTGAAGTGGGACAAAGCCCGTGAGGATAAAGGAAAACACACTAAGTTCCAGAAAATGTGGCTTGGACCATTCCAAATCAGTGAGAAGATAGGCCTTTCTACATTCATATTGCAATATCTATCAGGAAAGAGAGATTCTCTTCCCGCAATGGCCTTATTCTGAAAAAATTCTTCAATTGAGGAGGTAACCCCTTCTCCCTTTGTAAATATTCTATTTTCAATAGGATTTGTGTGAGTAAATTAGTTTATTTATAATCCTAGCAAATAAATTGTGAATAGCCTTCAATTGGTATTTACTATATTGAAAAAGTTACTCAAAATAAAATAATTTTAATATTTACTTTTAAGAAATGGAAGCCTCAAAGAAAAAAAGAAAAATCTAGGAAATTAGGTATAATTAGATTCTGAAAACCCCATTTTATTTTTGTGAAATCTTCTCAAAACTTAGAAATACTATAAATCATTTTAAAGTTTTAGGAGCCTGAAAACGGTTATCAATAAAAAATAGAGACTGATTCAATCTTAGCATCTTCAACTCTTACCCTGTCATCCATGTTCTCTAAAGAGAAATTGTTCATCCCATTCACAAAGTTTTAATTACTCAGAGTGTATTCTAAAATATATTTGATATAAAAGATAACAGGTCTTATTACAATCCTGCTTACCATGAATCATAGGGGAATAGTTCAACTGACATTACCAAAACTGCATACCAAAACAGGGTAATGGCTTATAATTATACGACAAGGGGTCTCATTACGAGCTAGCTTGTTCAGTTAAATTACAACCAATGAATGGCATTGTCAATAGCTGGCCACCAAACCAGGACAAGGGATTTTTATCTTACAAAATAAATAAAAAGGAGAATGCAATACAAAAAATACAGAAACATATCTTTTGGATTCATTCTTTTTAATTAAACTATGAAATTGATGGAATAATGAATGATCAAATGGTTAAAAGGTAACCCTGTCGAAACTATAAACGTTTGCTAGCAGCAGAGGCTCTACCTATGACAGAGGAGTCATTATAAAAGCTAAGTTGGAAAAGTCTTTTGTTTTATCGTTATCAACATTTTAAGGTTTATTTAAAGCATAGAATGTATTTAATTTTAGGAAGAGAAGGAAATAGAAAAATTAGTTATCATTACTTTCAGAATATATGATTATCTAGTTATATTAAATTTTCTCTATCAATTAAGGTTTTCAAATTAAGAAAGTTAAAGTATTATTTTACTTTCTCAGAGATAATTATTTCTCCTAGTGAATCACCAATTGTTGTGCTAATCAACAACCCCCCATTTCTTAAAAAATTGTTACATAAAATTTAAAGAAGAAACAGGTCCCCTAATAAGATTTGTGTGTTCATGAATAAAATTAGTATTAACCCATCATAAGAAAAACCCTTATTAAAAGGCTTAAGGTAAATCAATCATTTGGCAAGTTTTTTTTTAATAAAAATAAAAACCATGACTTTAAAAAATATTATCAAACTCTTTGTTATTACGATAAAGCGATTGGAAGATTGCATATCACAATAACAAAGGAAACATACACAAAGCCAAAATAAACATTATCCATTTCCTCCGATCTGAAAAGGCAATCACAATCGGATATCGGAAAAGCCAAATGCCAAGCGCAATATAATGGAGCCCTTTAATTCCTCTAATGTGATAAAACATATCGCAATCGGCAAATCGGCGATGACAACAATAAGCCAACACATAATTGAAGGCAAGATCAAATCCTTCGATGAGATAAAACATATCATTATCGGCAATTGGCGAAATCGCATTGACGAAACCATAAAGCCTGACTCCATTCCCAATTGCGATATATTTATTAGGCGCACATCTGAAGGATATATTTAAAATAGTTTGCATGCATTATATCACTTATTCGGAGATCAGAAGCAAGTGTTCAAGCCTTTCCCTTGATATTCCCGATCGCAGATTTGCAATTTATCAATGATCATCCATCAAACGAATCTAAGGCAAGTTTCAATTTATCATTCAGCATATAAGCGACATGATGGGCATTTAAAACCTTCTTTACCATGATTGACACGTTAAACAACTATTCAATGAAGCATTTAAGGGTAGATCTTTTCTTTAGATTCCATCCGCGCCAACCTTTAACTATATTCCATTACCACCTGCTGATCAACGTAACTCCTTTTTCATTATCATATTGGTCTGTTATAGTATTTCTCTGTATCACGGTTTTGCAATCGCTTGTGTAGAATTCTGCTAAGAATGGAAATTTGAAGCAAAATGGGAAGGAAATCAAAGAAATCCATAGCAGCAGCTCCTATAGCAGTAGCTCAGCCAACCAAAGATCCTGAACCAAGTAAAAAGGGATTAATATCAGATACTAAATCTCTCAGACTAGGAAATACTAGCTGGGAAGGTATCTATAATCTAATTGAAATTGAAGAGCCTGAAGAACTATTAGAAGACGCAATGGCTGATTCAACTGATAGGTCTGAAGGAACTCTTAAAGAGTTGGCATGCTCCTTTCTTCATAGAATACTTGCCTGGGCTAAAGTCTTCCCATATACTGATGTCATGAGATGGGTAGTGGAAAAAATTCCAGTTACAAACAGAACCTTTTGCATAGCTGACAGGAGGATATTCGGCTCATTTCAACCAAATGATCTAGGGAAAATGTATCACTTACTTGAGCCTAAAAAGTAGTACAACAATGCCTTTCTTGAAGAATTTGCAAAATAAAATGAGTCAGAATCAAACCCGATTAAGCAATGGAGACATTTTCTAGGAAAGCACAAGCACAAATCATCGGGTAAATACTCTGTGGTCTCATTGGCTTCTCCTTATTGTTATGTTGGAGCTATGATGTGTATAATGTGGGGAATACATGACTCTACTAGGTTCACTATAGAAATAGTCCCTCTAATGGAGGTGGCAATCAATGGTTATGTAATGGATTGGGCCAATATTTTATCTAACAAGTTAGCCACAACAATCCTAGAGTATAGAGCAAATGCATATCAAACTACTAGGACTATTCCCCCATTCTATTACAGTGCTTACATTATGGACACTGCTTGTTTCAATTCTAAATTTCCTTTGCTCAGGTGGAGATGGACCCCCATAGAACCTAAGCCAATCCATATCTATCATGATCAGTTATGGAAGGTTAATTACAAAAACCATTTGTACAAAATCTGCAATGGTTTTATTGTGCCTATTTATTACTTTATTTTTGATAAGCTTGCTTGAAAGATATCCCCAGAAGCAGAAACAGATTGGACAGTAGTAGGCAGTTGGTTTGGGGAAGAAAATTTCACTTATATAATGATTTTTGGTAGCCTTACAAAGCCTCATTTCCTTCCACTATATGTGCCCGATAAACTGTTAGCTCAGGAATTAGCCTATCAAATAATAGTAGAAAGGACATCCAAAACCCTTAGAAATTCCAAGAAACAGGCATGGCATACATTCCATTTAAGATGCGGTGTTTTCACTCTTCATGATTACAAACATGTGGAAAAGGACGTAGGAAAAATACAAATGTTGAATCTTGCAACAATCCCCAATAGGTAGTATGATCCAAGAAAAGTTACCTATAATGTTTTTGAACAAGCCAAGCTTGCAAAATTTGATCATGAGAAGGATGAGTTTGATGATCTGTTTTCCTCAGCCCAATCTTTATTTCAAGTTAAATCATTGGCTAGAATCAAATATCAAGATGAAGGATTAGAAATGTTTAATAGGCTTAGAGAGCAGAGGTTGGAAACTCTGCCTTTAGACCTCTTAGTCACAGATCCTAAAGCCCATTCATCCGATCAGGTTGAACAAATAGTTTCTGGAAAGATTTCCGATGTGGAAAAGACCTCTGAACAAGAACAAAAACTGGAACAGGAACATAAACAAGAACAAGGAAAAGATAGCCAACTCATGAATATAGATACTCAGATTGATCCCAAGGGTTCTTCAAGAATGGCAATAGTTTGATTCCATTATAAGCAATATTGAGACTTTACAGGGATTAAACATGCCTAGAGTGACAACTAGTCACAAAACATCAACTAGTACAGTTCCAACTGAAGGAACCAGCAGCCCACCCATCATTCAGAAAGATATGGAGATAATTCCAGAAAATCCATCTGATGAAATCATCCTACATGTAGAAGAATTACCACCTTTATATGTCTTTTACAACCCCAAACATAAGTTGGGGGTAAAAAGACAAAGGAAAAAGAGAAAGTTTGATCAATCCTCTCTTTTACCTGCACAAATAGAAATGACTAATGTGGTATGGAGAGAAAAAATTAATCCTTCCAAAGACGTTACAAAACTCTCTCAATATGATGGGGCATACTCAGCAGCTACTATGGATAAAGCGTCAGAAGTTAGCAATTTACTCAAAGAAAAAGATCAGAAAATTGTTTCACTAGAAGCACAGGTATCCGAAAAGCAACAGAGAATAGAGAAATTGGAACAACAGTTAGAAACACAACAACAATCAAATAACCAGCTAAATGAGCAATCACTCAAGGAGAAGCAAAGGATAGACCAAAGTGAAGTACAGAAACAAAATGAATTATCCTTAGCAATGGCCAAGCTAAAGAAAACGAATGAGCGATTGATCAAAACAAAAGATGAGAAAATCGCTCAACTGACTCAACAAATAGAAAAGTTCAAAAGTCTTCCTCAACCAACAGAGTTCAAATCCGAAGATCTCCAGATCAATAGAGCATTGATTAAATAGTTAAATTATCTATGTCAAAATATTTCTCTTGCTAATCCCCTCTGCGAGATTTCTTCTTCAATGATTGACAAATCAGTTGATGCAAGGCAGAATTTGGAATAGGTTGATGAGATATTGAAAAAATTTCTTGCCTGGCAGGAAACAAATGAAGGGCAAGCTACAAATCTTCCTAAAATTCTAGAATCACACAAAGAAATTCTTTTCCTATAATCGCAATCCCAATTGATGAAAGCAGAAAGGGCAACTTCGAGATGTAGATCAGTAACTAGTAATCTGATTGAATTAATTAACAATACTCTTTATTTGTCTAATTTGAGTTCAGAGTGCACTCCAGGTAAATTTCCATCAGCTAAAGCACTGGAGCAGTCATGCAAGCAGGATTTAGAAAAGAAGGAAAGATTAATTGCAGAAATCCAAAGTTTAACTTGGGACACCTTTTGGTCCTTCATGGTTAAACCACATAGTCATAAAACAACACTGAAATGTTTAACCGATGCAATCGGTTACATAATTCCCAAAATTCATGATGCTACATATTTCGTTCAACTGCATTCGTGTCTGAGTCACCCTCGAGAATTGCAACCAATGCTGGCTATATGCCATCTCAAACCAAAGGATGATCGGCCAAAACAGTGAATCATTATGCCGACTACAAGCATGCTTATTTCAAGGAGATTTTCATGATTTGGTTATACCATATCATAGCATTTTTATTTTCATAATCAGTTAGCTTAGATAGTATTTATAGATCCTTTCATGTCTTTAGAAAGGGTCCTCAATTTTTGTGTAAAACTTGGATCCGGAGTCACACTATTGTGCTTCCGATATATATCTTTTATGAAAACTAGTCCTATATTTTGAATTTTAATGAAGAATACTTTGATGAGATATGCACTATTGCTTTTTGTGAGAGTATTTCTATGTTGGAAGAGGGGATCTAAATGTGATTGATATTGGAAGGGATTCGAATTACATATGGTACTATTATCTATGTCTTTGCTCCATTCTTTTATATGAATCAACGTTTATTCAATCTTGTTATCATTTGATATATGTATGTGTTTTAACAACACTCCTTATACTTATCACTATTGAATGTTTAAGGAATGTTATTCTTTCAATCGTATTTATGTCAATGATATATGAAGAATAGTGTAATAATGTTTTAATTATTACTTTTCTCAACTACTTGAACAAAGTAATTATCATGTGAATGAATGTCTTTATTTATGAATGAAGTCATCTATATGCCTATTTGTAGATAAAGATCATCAAAAGTTACACTAAAGTGGAAATTTCCCGGGATAGATTAGTTTTTTATAATTTTGCATTTTAGAATAAATCATCCATCATTATCATTAGATAATAGAAAATCAACCACTTGTCCATCCTATTTACAAACCATTGGGAAATGGGTCCCATTATATCCAGTTGGAGCCACCACACCAAATGGAAAAGGAGTTGCCTTTAAGGTCCGGACCAGGTGGTTTTCCCCGATGTTGATGCAACAATTTTAGAGGCATCAACATGTCTAAATCCCTATCTATGGTGTTTAAGTAAACTTGGAAGAAGTCATATAAACAAAAAACATGGGTTATACATCTGTAGCAACCATTAGAGTGTATTTTGGTAGGGTTATTATGCTTTTCTGTGTTTACTCAAAGGGTGAGAATGTGAAACAAGGTTAAAAAGTTGATCTAACAAGAAAGACGCCATCCAATTCCCAGGAGTTGTTTAATAAAACTTGAAATTTATCATCAACTCTGTGAATAACATATTTATGAATAATTTGATCCTGACAATATGATAATGTAGAAGCGAAGAAAAAAGTATATTCATAGTTGATGATAAAAGTTAACATATAGCTTGGTACATAATAACTAAGAACAACATAGGTTAATGCATAAGGACCATAACACCTTCACAGTTGCCTTTAATGGCGGATCATAAGAAGTTTAGACACATTTGGTTGTTGCAACAACAACACAACTAGTGCAAATTTTGTTTCACCTCCAGAGCATGCAAAAAGGGAGAACAACCCCCTCCACTTGCCACAAAATTATGAAAATTTTTGAAAATTTTTCCATCTCGATATTTGTGAGAAAAGATAAAAAAATATGTGGATGAAATTATTCAAGTTCATGTAATATGTAGACATAGAAAGGAAGCTAACAGGGAGGAAAAGAAAAATATTTAGTAGACAAGGAGAGCAATAAAGAATTGAAAAAGCTAATGTTGATAAGGACACCTATAGAAAAATCTATCCCAATAAGGACACCTATAGAAAAATATATCTTAATAAGGACACCCTCTTAGTATGTGTACTCATGTGTAGTGCGTGTATCAAATTCCACAATCATATTTATGGTTTTTCTTACAAAACAATAGAAATAAGCTGGAATATCAACACTGTTAAAACCCAAGTGGAAGGATGAAGGAAAATCAATGGCCGAGGAGAATGCAAAATTCCCCAAAAAAAGAAGAAGAAAAGGATGCAACTACTGAAGCTGAAGCAAACAAGGGAGAAGGAAATGAGTCATCAGGAGGAAGTTCAAGAGGAGGGAGGGACCAGGATGACCTAAGGACCAAGAAAAAATAATTTTGCTTTGCAAAATATGTCGAAGATAAATCTTGAAAAATTCTCTTAGGAATTAGGCGAGAAGTTTCCAAAATTTAATGGGACTATGATCAATCTATGGAGTATAGTAAAACTCGAAGCCGATCTATGGGGCATGGAAAAACAATCACAACATCTGCCAGAAAATGCAATTAAACAACAGAAAAAGGTTGACGAACAAATGTGCAATTGGGAAAGGTACTTGATCTAAAATGCGGACCTAAAGGCTTCTTGTCATGCTTACAAGAACCTCTCCCACTCCAAATCTTATATATTCCCAAGATATATGCTTATGATTGATAAATGCAGAATTAAAAGTGCTTGAAACAGGTGTATGCTTGTGTTTGCCTTTAACTGCTAAGTGCTTTAAGTTGATTTCCTTAAACTGATATAAAAACATATAACAACAAATAATGAAAATAATAACCAATACACATAACAACAATATAATTAGGAGTTCACCCAAACCTCTTGGGCTACATCTCCATGAGCTCTAGTCAACTCGACTAGACTCTTTGGGATTATGGCTTAACTTCTTTTACAAGTTCCACACTCAACTCCATAGGTTTACAATTGAACCCATAGGCTTGGAATGCCATCTTATCCCACTGGATGTCCATACTCTGCAGACAGATCTAGGCTTCTCTAGACTATATTCCTTCAATCAGTGCTCTGGGATATCTTGAGCTCCCGGCTTGCACCAACTCCCTCAGAATTATTTTAACTATATCTGGAATTCCTTCTTCTGTCTCCAACACACCTCAGACACCATCAACAGCTTGATCATTTCGATCTCTTTACTTTTTTGATTTCATTACAACATCACGGCTTGTAGAAGTTCATTTGAGCTCTTTGGCTCTATGGCTTTGCCTCCAACCTTTGGTGGCTATGTCGAGCTTCTTTGAGCTTCGCCGAGCTTCCTCTGAGCATTACTCTACCCGAGCCTCCGAGAATCCTCTTTCTTTGTGCTTTCTGTGTTATCTCTCGGCCTTTGTGCACCCCCTGTCAATTCTTTTCTCTGTGTATTTAATAGAAAACAACTACAGTCACCTAATGCATGGAAGCCTGACTATTTCCTTACAAGAAGCAGTTTACAATTAGAAAGGGACTACCAGGCACGGGAACCCGATCGTTTGGCCTTCCTCTGCCTTAATTCCAAAAATAGCCTAACGAAAATACACAGGCAAACGTTCGAAAACACATCATGAGCCTTTAAACCAGACTTCAAATAATATGTAGCCACATTTACAAACCCTCTCGGGTCCATCCTTTTATCGCTTATCGCAAATTGCGTTGCGTAGGCTAAAACCTGAACAAAACATGAATTAGCCAATATACGGGAATTACAAGGAAATCCATAGTTCAAACACCAAACCATATTTCAAATAGAATTTAGTCGTGCTTATAATCCCATCGAGTCTGCACTCTGATCTCATATCAAAATCGCACTGTCACATGGTACGGTCCCCTTGTCCTGCTGCAATCTCAATTTCCGATTGTTGATCACGCTATCGATGCTTCACATATCGCAATCGCTTTATCTCCCTGCTTTATCTCCCTGATTGCAATTGCAAGTTGCAAACGCTTATGGCCCAAAGTCCATTCCTTTGAACTTGACTCATTGTGATGCAACTTAATCTGGTCCATCGATTTGCCTTTTAATCCAATAGTTCGCACTGAACCCAAAATGGAAAACAGTTTGCTCAATCTCCACCATTGATCCCCGATCTCTAATCCAATGGCTAACAACGATTTCGGGTGGCCCACTTGCATAGAGATTACCCGCCCGAAAAAAAGAGGTTTTCTCTCTCCCGGAGTGTGCTACGTGTCGACTAGTGTATGGAATCAGGTGAAGCCCTTCCAATACCATTTACCACCTGAAGCCTGCCCAAAATACCATTTACTTCCTTCCTCTCCGAACTCAAAAGGTTTTAGCTCGATTTCTATAATTTCTTCGAATCTACATAGCTGAGATTGCCCACGTGTTTTTCAATGTAAAACGTGCTTTATAAAGGTTTAACTCTTAGCATAGGTTTTTAGTGCATAAGGCTAATATTAACCCTTAGGCCACATTTAATAAGAAATGCCTCCTTTTCTAAGGATATTGGGAAAAGTTTTTTTTTACAATAACTCCTTTGTCCTGAGTCTGTTTTGGCCCGTTCAAATTGTGTTGGATTCAGAATGAAACAATCTACGAAATAATACTATTTTCAAAATCATCCAATGACTTTCATTTTCCCTCTGTGAGGAAAATTCATAGACTTAGAAGTCTATGTTAGATCCATTTTGGATCATGCCTTCCCACTAAAAAGATTTTGGACTCCAAAATACTGATATATTGATCTAAATAGTAAATGAGAGTACCTCACCCTCTTCTTTCAGCCTCCATACACTTGCCTTGCATAGTGCCTCTAAACCAAAGCTTTTGAACACTTTCCTTCCTGGATGTGCTAGTCCTCCTAGGAAGAACTGTCTTCGTCCTTGACTTCCTACAAAACTCCTTCTGAGAAGGTCACAAAAGGTAGTTTGAACTCCATTGCCTTGATCATTGATCAAAGATGGCTCAAACCAATGTGAAATTACATCTGCTTCACAAAAATTTTCATTTATACCTATTTGACATACTATCAACAACAACTATTAACAACAACAAAATTACAGACAACAATAGGATTAGAGACAACAACTCGATGGCATAAACTCCTGCTTCAACAAAAGAAATATATTTCACATGTTGTGAACACCTCCATGTCTTTACATCTACATACAAATGGTTGACTAGATAACAAGCCAACAAAACATGCCTTTAAAACAATTGACCCTTAAAGTCAAGCATTTGAAAAATAGTCCTAAAGTTCTTTTTCGAAGATGAAACACTTCATCATCATCTCCATCTTGGAGATCAAAGCAACTTTTCTCAAGTCAATATTGCATTACATGCATGTTTAAAACAAAGAAATCAACCCTTCAAGTTAATCACACATACGTGTTTAAATACAAGGAAATCATCAACATCCCTGTGTTCATGCATATCATGCTTATGCATGCATTTCACCTTTCAACTTTTTCTTAAGCACATTGTACTTTTGAAGTTGAAATGAACATAATGTTGCATCAATAAAGTGAGTCTCCTACACAACTTTCCCATTCACCTTCTTGGTAAAAACCTGCAACTTGCATCTCATTAACAAAGAAATGCAAATAGATGCTTTATATCAATAGACATGTAATATTAATTGGATAAGAACTCTAACCATTTCTTACCAATCCATTTCAAAGGTCCTTCCTTTGTCTGCACATCAGCATCAACATGTGAATCATCCTAAAACACATCATTCATGGAATCTTCCTTTACATTCCTGCCATTCTCTCTTTCCACCTTCTTCAAGTTTCATGGAAGCATTGTTGGATTCACAATCCAACACTTTTTAGCAATGTGTCCTTGCTCTTGGCAATAAGTGCAATATATGTGCATCCTCTTGATAGCATGATTTTCCTTGTCTAGTGGACCTTTGGCTTTTTGCTTCCTTTCCTTCAAAAGTTTCTTGTATGTGGCCATTATCTTCCAACATCTAGAAACATCATGGTTATCCAAACCACAAAAGGAACATGTAATTATTTTCCCATATTTATATGGAAATTTACCATGCTGAACATAATCAAAAGGAATATGATTAGAACCAGATTTATACCTTTCCTTTTCACCTTTATTACCTTCATGAGGAGTTGAATTGAATGAAGAAGTAGCTCCCTTTGGAACACCATCAACCTCTTCAGTGGCTTCAGAGTTTCCACAACTCTCTGGTTCAAGTGTATGCTAATATACAACTTCTTTTTGAAATGTATGCTTCACACTATTGCATTCCCCAAGAATACAATCTTCACAATCTTGAGGTAGAAGACCTGCAATGAAACTCCTTCTTGGAGTTATTTCAATGGCCTTCATGGCAGCTTTGGAACTCTCTCCATAAGCTTGTCCACAGCCAAGACCCAAATGCTTAGGCCTTTCATCAACTATTATTGGCTCAAAAATACCCTGTGCATGTTTGCCCAAACCTTTCCCTTCATAGCCCATCTTGGACATTAACTTGGAACCTATGCCTCTGGTATGTTTTTCAAAAGAACCAATATAAACATTCTTAGAGGAAATTGAAGAAAAACAGGAATTATTTACCTCTTCTTCAAGCTGATACTTGACTAAGGCTTCTTTGGCAACAAAGAGTTCTGTCTCCAACTCATGCATCCTTTCCCGGTTCATATTTGCAATATGAAGTTGTCTCTTCATTTCCTGTAATTTGTCAGAAAGCAACTAATTCTCTTCCTTCATGGAATTCAACTGCTCTCTATGTATGATTCCCTTCCTTCCATCTTCATACATTTCTCTCACCATATCCATCATGGTGAACAAGTCTTGCTTCATGTCTTCATCAAAGACTCTTGTGAATAAAGAAAAATTTGAGAACTCACTTGTAGAAGTTGTCACTATCAAAATGAACAAAAGAAATTCAAACAAGATTAACAAAGAGCTTATTCAAGCAACCTTTTGCAACAAACCTATTGTGCTTCAAGGATTGCTTTGAGGTCCTTTCGAATAAGAAGAATTCCTTCAACCTTTCTTCCTTCTCATGCTCTCCTAGACTTAGCTATCAATATCTTTCCCTTCACCTCTGCAAATTCAAACAACAGTCAGTTTACAAATATTCAAACAACAAAATCCTTGCTCTTGTTTGAACACCTTTTAAGTCAAACAAGTATATACGGGTACCACTTGCAACATGATACCACCTGCTCTGGGATAACCAACTCTGATACGACCTTCTTTGAAGGTGGGGTTAATCAACTTGATGCTCTGATACTACCTGATATGAAATGGGGACCTAAAGGCTTCTTGTCATGCTTAAAAGAACCTCTCCCACTCCAAAGCTTATAAATTCCCAAGATCTATGCTCATGATTGATAAATGTGGAATTAAAAGTGCTTGAAATAGGTGTATGCCCGTGTTTTCCTTTAACTGTTAAGTGCTTTAAGTTGATTTTCTTAAAATGATATAAAAACATATAACAACAAATAATGCAAATAATAACCAACACACATAACAATAATATAATTAAGAGTTCACCCAAACCTCTTGGGCTACATCTCCATGAGCTCTAGTTAATTCGACTAGGCTCTTTGGGATTATGGCTTAACTTCGTTTACAAGTTCCACACTCAACTCCATAGGTTTATAACTGAACCCATGGGTTTAGAATGCCATCTTATCCCATTGGTTGTCCATACTCTATAGACAGATCTAGTCTTCTCTGGACTAGATTCCTTAAATCAATGCTCCAGGCTATCTTGAGCTCCTGGCTTACACAAACTCCCTGATAATTCTTTTAACTATCTCTAGAATTCCTTCTTCTGTCTCCAGAAACAACTTGATCATTTCGATCTCTTTTTGGTTCTGACTTCATTACAGCTTCATGGCTTGTAGAAGTTCATTTGACCTCTTTGGCTCTGAGGCTCTGCCTCCAACCTCTGGTGGCTATGCCAAGCTTCTCTAAGCTTCTCTGAGCTTCCTCTGAGCATTACTCTACCTGAACCTCTAAGAATCCTCTTTCTCTATGCTTTCTGTGTTATCTCTCGACCTCTGCACGTCCCCTATCAATTCTGTTCTCTGTGTATTTAATACATAGCAACTACAGTTGCCTAATGCATGGAAGCCCCACTGTTTCCTTACAAGAAGAAGTTTATAATTAGAAAGGAACTAGCGGGCATGGGAACTTGATCATTTGGCCTTCCTCTACCTTAATTTTGAAAATAGCCACATAATAGAAATACACAGGAAAATGTTTGAAAAAAACATCATAACCCTTTAACTCGAACTTCAAATAATATGTAGACACATCTACAAACCCTCTTGGGTCCGTCCTTTTATCGCTTATCGCAAGTCGCGTTACGTAGGCCAAAACCCAAACAAAACATGAATTAGCCAATATATTGGAGTTACAAATAAATCCATAGTTTGAACGCCAAACCGGATTTCAAATAGAATTAAATCATGCTTATAATCCCATCGGGTCCATGGTCTAATTGCATATCACAATCACATTGTCACATGGTATGGTACCTTTGTATTGCTGTGATCCTGATCACCGATTGTCAATCGTGCTATTGATGCATCACATATCACAATCGCTTTATCGGCCTGATCGCAATCACAAGTTGCAATTTCTTACAGCCCAAGGTCCATTCCTTTGAACTTGAATCATTATGATGCGACTTAATCTGGTCCATTGGTTTGCCTTTTAATCCGACAGTTCGCACTAAACCCGAAACGGAAAATAGTTCACTCAATCTCCACAATTGATTTGCGATCTCTAATCTAATGGCTGATAGCCATTTTGGGCAGCCCACTTGCATGGAGATTACCCACCTAAAAAAAGCAATTTTCTCTCTCCTGTGGCGTGCTATGTGTTGGCTGGTGTATGGAATTGGGTGAAGCCCTTCCAATACCATTTACCACTTGAAGCCTACCTGAAATACTGTTTACCACCTTCCTCTCAGAACTCAAAAGGTTTTAGCTTCGTTTCTATAATTTCTTCGGATCCGCCTGGCCGACACTGCCCATGTGTTTTTTAATGTAAAACACACTTTATAAAGGTTTAGTGCTTAGCATAGGTTTTTAGCGCATAAGGCTAATATTAACCCTTAGGCAACATTTAATAAGAAATTCCTCCTTTTCTAAGGACATTGGGCAAATCTTCTTTTTACAATAACTCCTTCGTCGGAGTCCATTTTGGCCCATTCAAATTGCGTTGGATTCAGAATGAAACAATCTACGAAATGAGACTATTTTCAAAATCATCCAATGGCTTCCATTTTCCCTCTGCGAGGAAAATTCATAGACTTAGTAGTCTATGTCAGATCCATTTTGGATCAGTACTAGAAAAGTTGTATGAGACATGAACAAAATGAGTACATTGATTTACAATGTCAAGGGAGTCAGAGAAAAGTTAGACTAGGGATGAGGAAAAACTCCTTATGTTGCTGGAAAAACACCATAGCCATGACCCAAAGGGTATATCCCTTAGAGAAGTTTGGGTTTGAGCCAGGAGTTGATACTTATAATTTTGGGATTTTGAGGTTGTAGTTAGCCTGCTTATTATCTAGGATTTTTGTATAAATAAATAAAATTCTTTCTTTTATCATTTAAAAATAAAATTGGTGCCAAAATATGCTACTCTACTTGGCTCCTTTTGCAAAAGGACCATGGATGAATAATATTTTAAACCAATCATATTAGGAGCTTGTAATTAATACATGGTACGGACTCCTGGCATCTAGGATCTACTAGAGAAAATATAATCATAATTAATTTATTTGTTCACCATGAGATAAGACATGTGCATGGCCCAATGATGGAAAAATTCCATCCTCGGAGGGGATTTCTCATACACCAGAGGTGAGAGAGCCCAAATAGTGAATTCCATTTTTATTGATACATATCCACTGATTGTTACAATATGTTCATTTATAATTATATTGTCTTCATATATATTCATCAAATAGTCACATTGTTGTCTCTTTATTAATAGTTATTAAAGAATGTTATTATTATTCATTCATTTGTGATTTTCCTATTCATAATTACTAGTATGGTACGTAATATCTTGACACAATGTTTTCCCTTATGCTTCAATTTTTGCTCAACAGAGAAACTATAAAAGTTGTAGTCCTATACCACCATACACTACTCATAGCTTCCCATAATGGACTTCACATATCTACTGTCTCTTATAAGACATGTGAGAAATATCCATGGTATAGGACATCAAAATAACCTATAAATTTGTATATCCTGCAATTAAACGTGTCTAACTAATTATTATACTCATACTTATCTAGAAGCCTCACTGCATAGTCATCAAAATAACCTTAAGTGACACCTTAAAGACAAACAATTACCTAACTCATCTTTGTAACAATAGTAAATACCATCTTACCAACAAGAGACCACTATCCTATGATTGATGCCTAACTAATATTTATAGGAAATATAGGGAAGTGTATTATCAGTTCTAATTTCCATATCATTGCATGATTAGTTTACAAAAAACATCTTCTCAAATGGGGGTTGTTAAAGTGAGTTAATATATATGTTAAGTACAATAGTTAAGGTAGATCAAAATGTAAAGAGAATAACGTGGATGGGAAAGAAATTGGATAGACAAAATTGTGAATGAAAAACTTGTCCTTCGAGCATTCTAGTAGTGTAAGGTTGATGAGTCTTGGTATTGCAATAAGAATGCTGCAACTCCCAAGGCTACTGACTTTAATTATTAACCCGAGGTTCATACAAACTTAAGAGGTATTGACACTATATGCGTAGCATACAATGTGTCCTTCCTTTCATGTCATGAGAGAAAAGAAATGTTGCCTATTTGCAGGAACGAAAGACTGAATTTAAAAGTGCTTGTAAAGTAACATGAAATCCTCTATCTACTTATTAACCCACTTTGCTTGCAAAAGAACCCTATTTTAAGCCTATTTGTCACATGCACTGTTCTAACTAATCTAAGCATGAAATATAATATAGAGAGTAATAACTACTGTCTACATATGTAAATATAAAAGAACTCATTTTTTTAATCTTTTTGCTTTATAAATGAAAATGCTAATCTTTCCTTGATCTTAGGCAAGGGAGACAGGTGTGGAGGAAGAGGGGTATAATGATTTTGATGGCTTGGACGTCAAGTAGGGGCCTAATCCTAGCTTCAATGATGCGTTTTATCAATTGGGGCTCAAAATAGGCCACTACAGGATTTCCTACAAGATGTACTAGTTCTCCTACAGGATCCCATGTTTTACTACAGGATGTTACCGATTTACTATATAATTCATCGAATGACCAATAAAATCAAATCCAAATTATATGGAAAAAAATATATATTGAGTAGGATTTCTTAGGTCCCCATTCCAAGTGGAATCACTCAAAATGACCTATGTTAACCCATGCTGAAAATAGCATAAAATTACTAGTCTAAAAATCAGAAATTTGAGAACTAGTGAGATAGTAAATCCATAAAATGACTAACCTAATCAAGTGCAAATGCAATGGGGTAATTTTTTTTATTAAATATAATTTTTCTTGATCTAATAAAATTGGAATAAACTTGATTTAAGCTCATTAGCATGCTCTAAAAAATAACAGAAATTTACTGCTAGTTGCCACAAAGGAGTTCCATAAATCTAGATTTGGGAATAAAAAGACTAATCCAAGTAGCTCAATGATTACTATGAAATTCCAAATATTTTCCAAGGGTGAAATCATGCTTTTGATCCTGCAAAAGAACTTACATCAACAATTTAACCCAATCCTACAACAAGAAATCATTAGTACTAAATGCAGAAATAGAAAGAAATAAAAACAAGAGATGCATGTGAATAAGAAGTGACAAGAAGGAAAGAAAATGATACAAAATATCTCTGAGGCTCCTGGGATGGCCAAGCCAAAGGAAAATTAGAGACCTATGGAGGAGAACAAGATTTAGAAGCTGAACATGACACAAATCTTTATTATTTTCATCAATACAATTACATCCCTACAAGAAAATACAATGGGGCTACAAAAATACGAGTTCTCTAAAGAATAAGACTAATGAAAATCTATCCCTAGAGAAAAATTCGACTTGGTACTTATAAAAAAATATTAGGAATCATTCTCCATGAAAGGAGTAACCTTTCCCCACCAAAATCCCTTGATTAACTAATCTGGTTCCCAATACTAGGAATCTACATTAAATGGGAGGGAACACATTCCGAGATTTTCTCAATCATTGGAGTTCCATAATCTATGCCATAATTCCATAATAGCTTGTTATTTATTATTTAATATTGATCCTCTTGTAATAGGGATCAAGTCCCCAAATTATCTCCTCATCCAAATCTTCATAATTTGCACAATATTCTCATAATATTCCACAAAAATAAATAATATTAGGCACAAATATGCAATTATTCATAAATCTTCCTATTGAATATATTGAAGTTAAAAATACATTATCTAATGCAGAAGGAGAGGTTTAATGTGTTGAAGTATGGTCATAGGCCTTAATTTATGTTTAATTTAGAGGCATGGGCCTTAATTTATATATAATTTAGAGACCCATCAAAGGTGACACCTATCATGTATCCCATGTAGGTAAGACTGACAACTTATAAGTTTTTTCAAATTTATAAAGTTCAAATCTTATGTTTCAAATATTAGTAGATGGTTATAAATCTTAAAAATTAATGAATTTCAATTTATAGGTTTGTAGATTGCAATGTAAGATGCATACTCAAATTGCTATTGTAATACACATGTGATTTACAAGGTTCCAACTTTTCCAACGCCTAGATCCATATCATATTCTTTGAGGAAATCTCACCTATAACATACATGAGCAAGACATATTGATTAATATTTCCACAAGCACATTTTTATTTAATAATATCAAAAAATAATAATCTTTGGTTCCACCTCACTTCGCCATAGACTTTAGTGACACATTTTTGGGTTCTCTTTTATGTTGTTGTTCTTTCCACTTGTAGTAGGAACTACAATAAGTGGTTGTATGATCCATACAAGGCTAACAACCGTAAGGGTTGAAATTTGCAGGCCTAAAACACTAGAAAGAACACAATGTATAAATTCTAAATGGACATATTAAATCTAGATTCAATATAGAAGCATGAGTGAACACTTAACATCATCCTCTGTTGACCCTAAGCTCATATATTGAATAGTTTTTAATAATAATTAAATTTAATTAAAACTGAAAACAAAAAGGAAACAATTTCTTGAATAATGTTTTCGGATCATATAAAATCTATTTCACATTATTGGATATTGGCATTAGTCATATGACACTATAAACATAGATTAATTCTCATAAATGTTTGGATACCTAAGTGCTCGAATACACTGGTGAAAAACACCACGTGATAACATTACTCAATTAAAAAAGAAATCAAGAAATTTCTGAAGCAAATACCTGTATTCCCCATGAGAGCTCCACTTCCCCACTAGAAATTAAAAGTTTTGAACCGCTTGAGTCTCACAACATTTGGATTGAATAAGATATATGACCCTTAGATGTAACAACATTTTTTCCCTTTCGAATTGAACAAGTACGAGAAATGGTAGAAGCCACACTTTCAACCTTCTTTGTTTCCTTTGCTCTCCTAGCTCTTCTTTCCATTTGTCGAATAGATCTTGCCTTTATATTATATGTCTTCTGGAAAGGGGATATAGAAGAATTGGCTACATTTTGTTCGAATACATTACACTCCCTTCCAATTGCAGGTGTAGAATTGGTGGATCTTGAAGATTGAGATTCACATTCCTCTTCTGAGTGAATTACAAACAACTGAAATCTTTTTGAAAAGTTCATATATTCTAATCATTCCATTTCAATGATTCTATCCATTCCAATCCTTAATAAGTCCACATCGGAAGGAAATTCCTTCAAGTACTCACTTTCTTATTTATGGTGTTTGGCCTTCTAATAAAGAAACCACCTCTCTGACATCCTCCACAACTACCTTTGCTAAAGCCATGACTAATCTATTAAACTAGGAAATAAAAACATGGCCTTTTCGAGTAAAATAATTTGAATGGCTTACAAAATATTCCTAAGGTTAAAATACTTTGTTGAATTTATAGATCAGACAAATTAAATTGCAATTTTCCCATATTCCTTGCTTTTAACATTGTCTAAACCTATATGTAAATGCAAATTTCCACAATTATTCAGGTTGGATATTGCTTTTGAATTTAGACAGTGGGTGAGAAAAAATTAGATGTTTCAGGTGGACACTCCTACCATTTCCCTTTTAACTTATTTTGCCCTGATGATGGGTGGAGTGTTCACCCAAAATGGAGGAAACCACTTTTGCTCATTCTAAATCTGGAGACAATATCCAATTTGTCTAAACCTTCTAAATTTTCATCTTTCCTTTGGGCATATTTTCTTATGAGTTTTTCTCAAAGTCAAACAAAAAAATATTTGATTGACAAATTTTCATTGTTAAATCAGTAAAGACTCAGTTCCCCAGAGGTTTTTCAGGACTTTGAATACATTTATGTTTTCAAAAAACATTCTCAACAATGTAAAATAACAACCTCATGAAGAATTTATCGCCATATTTCAATGAAAAAGATAAAAATGTAGAATATTTGCACTTCATCCTTAACTTCTTATGGTTCATACAAATGGTATATCCAAATATACATTTCTTTGAGAAATCTAAAACCTATACCAACTTTTCTATAGATATATTGGAACTTTATTGGAACAAACCATTGTTTCATTCACCCTCCGTATGTCTAAAATGTTGACGTTCTATATTTGACAGAACATCGGTAGTAGGTCTGACAGGTCTCTGACTTATCCTTCCAATTAATAAATTTCTTGAGTTGATTTATCCTTTGACTTCGTGATTGTTATGTTTGAATTTGGGTCCATCTTTCCAAATTTTGCAATCACTGGATTATTGAATTGAGTTTTTTGGATGACACTATTCTTGAATTGGATTTGTGATGTTGTTCATTTCTTGAACATAAGATTTTATTTGTATTTATACTTTTCTAATACTTTTAGGATAACAATAACTTTCAAATCTAGGATAAGTGGTGTCTTGAAAAAAGGGGCATCTTTGCATACTGAATTTTAATGTGCCAGATCTATTCAGGAGGGTGTTTTGCCATCATTTATTTTGGAAGTATTCCTTTACCTAATAACAAGAACTTTCTAAAATGGTATTCAACTTTTCACCATTTCACTTAGAAAATTGTATTCTATAAGAGTTGCAATCTAAACTTGGCTTGAATAGACCCTACAATTGCAACAACATGCAGATAAAGATGCAGCTCTAATGTGTTTGGAAGAAAGTTGGCTCACACTTCTAAGAAGGCTCACAAAACATAGTGGTAGATAATTAACCGTTATTCGAGAAGCTCTGACATTTTCTAGTGGTAGAGATGATGCAAAGGATATACATTCGAACTGTTGCGCTCACAAAAATGATAATAGTGTTCAATGTATCTTGAATCATGTCTAAATAAAAAATAAAAATACTTGAAAGGTATCAAAAGCTAGACAAATTCATTACTTGAACATTCTATGTGAAATGTTCTCATAAAAATTATCAAGGTACATTCATATAGAAATATAAATTTAAAAGAAGAATCTAACGAAATCATCATTTTAATTTTAAAATTGTATTGAGAATTGTTTTACAGACCGTGATCATCAAACATAAATTTCACATACAACACTAGGATTATATTGTTGTTGTTGATATTTTATTACACATAATTGCATCCAGTATTATTAAAAGAAACCATATTACCTTTAAATCTCTATAATAAAAAAATGCAAGCAACCACACATGTAAGATTAGTTTCCTCTAAAAGTGTCATAATGTTGTTGGTTAAGAAGATGAAACTAAGGAAACAGACAGATTCACAGATGGAAATCAAAATATCTATAGATCAAAACAATACATTGATACATAAATACCAACACTCTTTTATAACATAAAATTTTTAATGCTGAGCACAAATTGCTAAATATGACCATCGACATTAAAACCCAACTATTGAAGGGATGCTAATGTGATTACATGTCATGAATATATTCAACGTATCTATTTCCTGTCATGTTAGACACTTTCAATGTTTGATAGGGCTACAAAGGATAATCTAATAAAGAAGGGAGAGGAGGGATTAGTTGTGATTTAGAAAAAAATCTTCTGATAACCTTCTCTTTAGATCTAGGGATGGCATCCAATAGAAAAAGCATAATTGTCTTCCCTTACTCAAATTTTGAAGAAAAGAATGGAATTAGTTTCTCAATCATATATTTTAAGATAGTGAACCATGATATATTTTATTCGGGCCATATATAATATTAACCTAGAGGATAAAACACTGACATGTTCATTTTTCAATTGTGACATTTGTTAACTCTGGATGCATATATGTGTTTAAGATCAAATTTAAACTTAATTTGAACGTAATTTGTGAACCCGTAGACTACAGAAAAGTTGACTTCTGTCTACACCATTTAAAGCGTAGTAGCTCGAGATATCTTAACAATGGATAGAAACCTACTATTAACAAATGCAAAAAAACCTAGTATACATTTTTATTATAGAACCAATTTTAATCTAATAGTGGATAGCACAAACAATATCTATTGGTTTACCGATGCAAGAGCGGGGTATAGAGACTAGTTCTGTTATGTTGATGATTTGCATGAATAACATTGGGATAACTAGTTTCTACCTAAGCATTTAATATATTATTCCTCATAGAAAATTTTATTGCTTACTATTTGAAAATGAAAATGACCCATGAATGAAAAAAAATAAACCTTAATAGAAATATAGTTTAGTATAGATATGAAAAGAACAACAAAAGAGAGATGAAGAAATAAAGAGAATGGACATTTGAGTGGTAACTCAATTTTTTCCTATAAAAATTTGTTGAAGTAGCTGAACACCCTTTCCAAACGATATGGAAAAATATTTGTAGGTAATTTAGCACAACACTAGGATTATACTAGTCTTGTCAAGAATTTAGTACACTTAATTGTGTCCAGTTTTATTAAAAGAAACCATAGTATCTTTAAATCTCTAGAAAAAATATGCAAATAACCACATATGTAATAGTAGCTTTAAATCTCTCGAAAATAGCTATAGGAGCTTACTAATGATGACATCACCGCAGGGACTCTAGAGCATACTTTCTATTCCCTTGGAGTCGAGTGAGGTGCGGAGTATTCTCGCAACAACCCTTGCGGCCACAATGTTGGTATTCTGAGCATGTAAGCCTCTCATTTGGGTCTTCTACTCCTACTCCTTTATTATGATAAATGGCCTCCCAAAGTCATCACATTCCAATGCCATCCCTAAAAATAGTAACAAAGTGCAACACAAATATTAAAGCATAAACTTAAAATCAAGGATGCAAAAAAATAGTGGATTTTGAACCAAAGATATGAGGTGTGTGTTCTCCTTTGTATGTTGAAGAAGACTGAAAGTAGGGTGTAAATGCAATGAAGTTAGAAATGAAATATACATGGGTGTCATTAATAGATTGAAGATCCAATAGTGGGGTTCTATATCAATTCTGCTACTGGTAAAACCTAAGTCACAACTCTCTTAGGTCTCATTTTCCCTCCCACCCAGTGAAACGTGAAAATTATACTACTTGTTTTAGAAGGGTTTTTCCTCCTGCCATGTGAAAAGTGAAAATTGTTTTAGAATGTAAATGAATGTTGGAGTTTGGAGGGCTTTCGTGCATCAAAATTAACATTTTCCCTCCTGCCCTGCGAAAAGAGAAAATATAGTAGTTATTTTAGAACGGATTTCCCTCTGCCCTATGAAAAAGTGAAAATATACTACTTGTTTTATAACATAACGTAAATGAAGATTGGAGTTGGGATAGCTTTTGTACATCAAAACTAACTATAAATTTTTTTTTAAATGCTTAAATTTTCCTCCCTCAAAAACAATAAATATAATATTTTATTTAATAAGTTTGTAGTTGTATTTGACAAACTAACACCTTTTTTCTAATGGTTAAGTTTGAAAACATTTCTTCCATAGTTGATATATTTATCATAATAATAATAATCTAATTTTAAGATTACCTTTTATGCAATTATTTTTTTGTTAGTTTATAGAGGTAGACATGTTGTACTTTTGGAATTTGAAAAAGAAACACTTTTTCTTAACTTGGTTGTATTGAAAACATTCAAGTATTTTTGTTTGTTAGGTGGGTGCAAACAAGAGAGAGTGTAAGTGGACTTAATAGTTAAAAACAAGTGCTAATTTCTTAAAAGTCATATGACAAATTTTCAAGGAGTAGGGTATGTACCCTTCTTTAGGTAAATTATATTCAAACTGTTGTGTGAATAGGGCTGTAAGACCCTATGTTTCCATATTGAGAAAACAGAGTCCTCTCCATGTCACTTGTATAGTTTAAGTTGTCATAAGCAAAGTAGATGTTTTTCATTAAGATGTGAACATTTCATTTTAAGTAGTGTGATAATGTGGTTTCAATGAGGCACTCAAATATGGAACAGGCATTCACATTTGGGATGCTAGTGTTATGTTTTGCTTGAGGCATGAGTGCACATCTAAGAAGACTCTAACGAGGGTTGAAGAGTTGGAATAGTTAGAGGTGTATAGAAGAAAGTTATGCACCATGAGCAGTTGTGAAGTAAACTTAAGACATTTGATGAGTTTCACAAAGATGACTTCGGAATGGAATTAAGTGTACATTCCTTGATCAAAGTTGATGCCCTCTCCTTGGCACTACCACTTTGCGAGGCAAAGAAGAAACATGAAAAATATGTGCAACCCACTAAATAAGTTGGCAAGGTTGTTGCAACATATATAGGTGATTTTTTTGTGTTGCAAAATGAGGTGTTGGAACTTGGAAGGTGACCATTGGAGTATACTTTTCATGGAGTGTCAAGGAGGTGAAATAATTTGATGAGGAGAAAATTACACAAATCTGAAAAATACACGATAATGGTTAGGATATTACAGTTTTGAGACATCCAAAGTTGAAAGTACATTTCCGGAGGTGTAGTCTAAGCACTTGGGTGTAGGGCACATCTTATGGGTATCTTGGACTTTTCGGGTGTGTTAGTGGTGTTGGTGCATTATGTTTGATGAGCACTAGCTAGAATGTGTTCCATGCAAGTTTGATTAGGCTTAACCATTTGGCATTGTAAGGTGTGTTATGCCCTAGTTTTTAGGAGACAATTAAAACCATCTTAGTGTGTGATGGGTTGCACCATGGACTTAGGTCCACTTGCATGGGTTGAGGTGTAAAGGTACCCCATGAGTTGAGGAAAATGATTGCAATTTTTACCTATATAAATAGTTTATAATATAAGATTAGTGAGTTTTCTTTGGACAATGGAAGAGGAAGATAATAAAGGAGAGACATTGAGTTTTTTTCTAAATCAATAAAAAGGAAGGAAAAATGTCTCCTATTAGCATGATTTTTCAAGTTTCCTCTTCAATAGGAATAAATTTTAGTTGGAGCTAGGGAGTTGGCCTCAAAAGTATTGATTAAGTACTATAGAAATATAGGACATGACATATCCAAGCTAGTCCATTAGATATATTCATCTTAGGCAAAGGTTGCAAATGCTAAGGTGAAAATATCCCCCTTTTAATGTGGGTTTTAAACCTTCCATTTGAAAATGCTAATAAACTCAATGCCAATTCTTAATCCATGGTTTGATTATTTTTATTTTAGTTTGGCCTTGAATGTTGAGATCTTTCTTTGGGTCTAGTTATTAGTTTGTCATTTCATTTATCTATTGAGAAGGTATTAAGGGATATAGGGGATAATATGGTTATTTTTTGACACCACTCCCTTAAAACCATATAAAGATATGTTGTGCTACATTTTGTTGTTGTAATATTTCAACCACAAACCCTTCATATGAGGATGCCCTTGAAGGGAGGGTATGGTAAAGGAAGTGGAAAAAAAACAAGATTTTATGTTGATTCGAAGGAGGGGCATGGATTGCAGGTGTCTCTAGAGGTCTTGAAAAGGGTGAGGGGAAATGAAGTTTACATCCTATTACAACGTCTACTATTCCACCATTCGAGGTGCTAGAGGACACTGACTTTAAGGGTCAGGGGTGAAATCTCACAAGGATCTTAAAAATGAGAAGGTATGTGTGATTTAGCATATGATTGATTCTTCAATAGTTGACTTTTTGGGTGATATTTCCTATTAAATGTAAAAAATTGAATCCCTACCACCACCATCTTTTGTTCATATTTTGTCCATCTCTCCATATTTTTTCGATGAGATCCATGGAAATTATGTTCAAGTGTTGATAACTTATGTTATGATATCATCTTTGATTCAAGGCACATATACTTCTTCAACTAGTGGTGGAGATTCCAACCGATGAGTAAGAAAAATCATTCATTTACAAGGTTGGAATTAATCAAGTATTCTCCCTGTCTACCCAACTCTAAGATGAGGAGTGTGCATAATGGACTTATTATTGTAAAAACTTGAAAATATTGGATTATCTTGAAGTTCAAGGGCTTGAAGTGGTTGCCTCAACCTATAAATATTTAAAGGAAATATGTGTTTTTCAATTAAACCCTTGTAGTCAAGGAGATGAAAAGAGGAAGGCCTTATGGCTATTTTTAAGGGGTTGTAATCACCCTGGTCTTGTGGTAAATATGTAGATATGATGCTAATGGTCTTGATATTTGTACATTCATGTATATAATGTAAATATTTTCTTATCACCTTGTATTGTATAAATATGATAAATATTTTGTGGTTACCCTAATGTACATGTTGAAATTGCACTTACATGATTATGGCCAACACTTCTCAATTATCATTGTGTACATGGGGAAGATCATGATTACACTATGCCCACCAATATAATAATGAATAGTGTATAACTGAATAAAAACCCTAACCATCGACCCAACCTGCATTAATGAGGCTTCAACCAATGGTCCTTCCTCAAGGGATCCACTTATAATTATTGATGGCACATTTTTCTAACTCACAAAACCTTGTATTAAGCACGGGGAGTTAGATGGAACCTGAATGAATTAAAGGTGAGGGTAGTAACCAAAGTTCAATATACACCATAATAACCTATACATATGTCTTTATACCAATAGAATGATATAAGCATAATGAACTCTATCAATTGCAGGTGGGGGGGTAAAGAGCATATAGCTAGACTCATATAGTTAAAAGGGAGAAAATAATTTCACCCAAGGCCTGAGAAGAGACTCGTAGACACTCACAAGCATAAAATTTACAAACCTTGATGCAACCAATGAGGGTGGGGAGATATTTTGCAACCTATTAGCACACGTGAATAGATTTGTCTCCTTCCTCACACCTTGTTCATTCTAGAACAAACCTAGGAAGAGGAAAAATGACAAATAGGGAGAAAATGGGAGGCAAAATGGCAGGAAAGGGAAAATCCAGTTGGCCAACCCCTAACTAACCAAAAGCATGGAGTGAGATGTAGAAAAAGGAGAGAAATTAGGATAAGGAGACCAAGAAGCAAAAGATCACAATGAGAGGAGAGTAAGGGAGAAGGAACGAAGAGTGAAAAATATGAGGAGAGGGCAATCAAAGGCAAGGAAGTCACTGGGTAATTACTCGAAGGGCCTTGTTGCAAGGAGGGTGTCACACTTGGACATTGTGGGGTCTATACCGTGAAGAAAAAAAACTGAATTTTGATCTTAGAGGTAAGCCTCCATCATGTTATTGAACTATACATTTGACATTTACTCCATCAAACTACCACTTCTCTACATCTAATTAACAATTGAGTTCTCAGGTTAGCAGAATGGAAAAATAACTACCATGACTCGCTTTTGAGCACTAGAATTTCAAAAGATATTATAGTCATATAATTGTTGGTTATTTTTACAATCCAATATTTAGGAACCTTAGCGTCATGATTTTGGCTTAGCCACCTTCCAACTGGTGTGGTAAATACACCTAGTAATATTTTCACACTGAAAATTATACAATAAACTTGACCCTAGTCTCTTAGTGAAGAACAAGTAACTATCTAGCCTCTAGAAGGGTTTCTTGATTGACTATTGGTGAAACTCACTATAGTTAGGTGTTCCAATGTGTTTTGAGTGTTAGCGAGTGCTAGGGAAACAAAAGGGAGAAGTAGGTCAAATGGCATGGAAATGAATGAATAAGAGTATGTGAAAGGGAGTGTCAACAAGTTCCATGTGTGGTAAGGGGCGAGTGACATGGTATGCTAAGCAATGCTAAGTCATGCTAGTACGCCAAAGTGGTATGTGGATAAGATATGTCAGGTTCCAAGTTGTGCCAAAGCGTGCTAGGAAGTGTTAGGGAGTTCTAGAGAAACACAAGG
Source organism: Pinus taeda (assembly GCA_000404065.3). Taxonomy (NCBI): domain Eukaryota; kingdom Viridiplantae; phylum Streptophyta; class Pinopsida; order Pinales; family Pinaceae; genus Pinus; species Pinus taeda. The sequence goes on from APFE030605214.1 coordinate 124,365, forward strand.
GAGCACTAGGTGAAAATAATGCATGTAAATGAATAATTAAGAGTTTGTGATAGGAAGTGTCAATGACTTCAAGGTGTGTTAAGGAGATAGTGACAAGGTATTATATTTAGTGCTAAGGAATGGTAGAGGCCAGGGAAACATGCCAAGATGTGTCAGGTGCTATGGTGTGCCAATGCACACTAGGGAGAGTTATGGAGTGTTAGGGAAAAACAAGGGAGAATTAATTTCAAATGCATGGAAATGAGTGAATAAAAGTGCGTGACAAGGATTTTTAGCAAATTATAGGTGTGATAAGGAGGGAGTCACAAGGTATGATAGGTAGTGCTAAGGAATTCTAGAGTGCTAGGGTGACATGCCAAGATATGCCAAGTCCTAGGGTGTGCCAATGTGTGCCAGGGAGTGTTAGGGAGTGCCACAGGAACACAAGGGAGAACTAGTTCAAAATGCATGAAAATGAACAGATAAGAGTGTGTGATAGGGAGTATCAACAAGTTCCAATTGTGCTAAGGAGGGAGTGACAAGGTTATATGCTAGGCAGTTCCAAGGCATGCTAGAGTTTTAGGGCATGTTAGGCAATTGTAAGGTGTTCTAGGGAGTGTCAAAGAATGCTAAGGAATGTAGGGGATTCTATTACGTGCCAAGGGATTGTTAGACATGCTAGATGTTATGGCATGTGAAGATGCAATCAAGTAATCCATCTCTTTCTTCAATGGCTAGTTATCTCTCCTCATGGCTTTGGAATGGAAAATAAGGCTCCATTACTTCTTGTTGCATCTAAGAGAGATACTTTACCTCTACATGTTGATGAGATTAATTTCAATTGTTGAGGTTAGATTTAACTAAGCTCCTTAAAGTGAATGGGTGTTGATCCCATATTTGAGCTACATGGCTATGACAATTTTAGAGTAGTTATTGAGGAGATTGCGTAAAACCATCATTACATGCATAAATATCATATAAGCCAGTAATATACCTTGAGGTAAATGGGTTTTTAGTATAAGGCTTTATAAGTATTCTAACTAAGTAACGACATTACCTTAGTTAGAAGCTAAGGTTATCCTTATTTCTTCACCCTCCCTACTTCAAATGTTAGACCAAATAAGAAAGAATCGACACCCTTATTCTTGTGAAGATGAGAAGAGTTTGGACTTGACTAGATTAACCTCCCCTCCTTAAATAAGGGAGCACTAGTTTCAAATGCATGGAAATGAAATGTTAGCCATTTATAGGTGTGCTAAAGAGGGAGTGAATAGGTATGCTAGGAAATGCCAAGGTGTGTCAATGAGTGATAAGGAGTGTTAGGGAATGCCAAGGAAATACAAGGGAACACTAGGTTAAAATGCATGGAAATGGATGAATAAGAGTGTGTGGCAGGGTGTGTCAGCAAGTTCCAGGTGTGCTAAGGAGGGAGTGATATGGTATGCTAGGAAACACTAAGCCATGCTAGAGTGCCAAGGCAGCATGCATCCAATATGTGTCAATTGATAGGATGTGCCAACATGTTCTAGGAAGTGTTAGGGAGTTACAGGGAAATACAAGGGAGCACTAGGTCAAAACGCATGGAAGTTAATGAATAAGAGTGTGTGATAGGGAGTGTCAACAAGATCTATGTGTGTTAAGGAGGGAGTGAAATGGTATGCTAGGGAACATTAAGTCATGCTAAAGTTATAGGATGACATGTGACCAAGATGTGCTAGGTTCTAGGGTGTGCCAATATGTGCTAGGAAATGTTATGGAGTTCCAAAGAAACACAAGGGAGCACTAGGTATAATTAATGCATGAAAATGAATGAATTAGAGTTTGTGAAAAGAATTGTTAGTGAGTTCCAAGTGTGCTAATGAGGGAGTGATAAGGGTTGTTAGGTAGTGCTAAGCCATGCTAGAGGCTAGAGAAACATGCCAAGATGTGACATCTTCTAGGGTGTGCCAATACATTAATCGAGAGAGTGTTATAGAGTGACAGGGAAACACAAGGGAGTGCTAGCTTCAAATGCATGGAAATGAATGAATAACAGTGTGTGACAGGGAGTGTTAGTGAGTTCTAAGTGTGATAAGGAGGGAGTGAAAAGGTATGCTAGGTAGTTCCAAGGAATTCTAGAGTGGGTTACACATTAATATGTGCTAGGTGTCAAGGTGTGACAATGTGTGATAAGGAGTGTTAGGGAGTTCTATGGAAACACAAGGGAGAATTAGTTAAGACTACATGGAAATGAACAGATAAGAGTACGTGATAGGGAGTGTTAGTGAGTTCCAAGTGTGTTAAGGAGGGAGGGACAAGGTTATATGTTAGGCAATGCAAAAGCATGCTAGAGTGCCAAGGAATGTCTGGGAGTGATAGGGTGTGCAAGAGAGTGCCAAAGCATGCTAACGAATGCAGGGGATGCTAACACATGCCACATAGTTCCAAGGGATTGTTAGGTGTGCCAGGTGCTATGGCATGCCAAGATGTAAACTATGTTTCTTAGTTATTTTAAGGCCATAGTTGGATGTGAGCCTTGACTTGGTAACTTGTTAAATGGGATGAGTTGAGATTGGAAATGAGAAGCATTAGATGAGTTATAGGAGTTTCTTAGGTGAACAAGGCATAGTCTAGTTGTAGTAACTATAACTTAGTCAAGTTGTTGTAGTTGAGGCGGGACTTGGTTGGGTTCCCAAGTCTAAAAATAGGTAAGGGTAGTTGTGAGGGCATGCTAACTAAGGAGTTACAGAGCATGCCAAGGAATGAAAAGGTGTGCTAACATATGCTGGACAATGTCAATACATGTTGGGGAGTGTTAGGGAGTGCCAGGAGAACACAAGGGAGAACTAGGTCAAAATGTTTGGAAATGAATGAAGAAGCGTGTGTCCCAAGGATTGTCAATGAATTCCAAGTGTGCCAAGGATGAAGTTTATTAAGAGAAGTTTAGAATAGGACTTGCAGGAGGCAAGCCTATGGTTGTGATAAGGTGGAGAAAATGAATTTTCAGAGAAAGGGAAAATTTGCATTCGGCACAAAATTGTTTTTCCAATGACCAAATTGGATTCCCAAGTTGCAAAAAAATTCTATCTATGAGGGCATGACATTTATGGAGTGCCAAGGTGTTTCAAGGAATGCCACGAAGTACTAACACATGCTAGATATTTCCAAGGAATTTTAGGCATCCCAAGACATTCTAAGTGATAATGCATACCAAGATGTAACAAGTGCCAAGGTGTGGCTCCAACTCATTCTAGGGCATGTTAGGGCAAGGTGTCAAGGAAACCACGTGGCCATTATATGACTGCATACTCCATCCAAAGGAACACACACAAAATAAGGAATCAACCTTAGGTTTCATGGGGTTTAATGCAACCAAGTGCCAATTAGTTTGGGGCCAACTCCTAGGGGTGGATGGTTAGACCCATCCCCTGGGCATGTGGTCCCTAGATGACCTAAATTTTTGGAAATTGGGGAAAAATGGGCATTTAAACCATCTGAAAAATTGCATCGTCAGGTAGGATTCTAGGAAGAATTTCTACATTAGTTCCAAGTTTTGGGCACTGGGCTAAGTTTGGTGTGAATTATAGGACAGTTAGTTGTGAAAAACTTGGAAAACTAGGGAGAAGCATAACATTCTCAGTTTTTGGCCGAATGAGGTGCACAAAGAACCGAGATAAGGGTTTTTCACTATTCTAGATTCATTGGAGACATAATTTTTACATTATGAGCATTTTAAAGCACTGTAAACACAAATTTGGCCACTTAATGAAATGTGCATAACATTGGAATCTGGACTACGAGATGTAGCCCAAGAGAGGGTTAACTCCTTTATCATCTTTTTTGTTATGTGTTTATGATATAGTATATTGTCTTTATTATTGTTGCTAACTGAGTTTAAAAACATTATTTTGTGTTTTATAATGTGATCCATTACCCAAATAACTTAAAATTTCACTTGCAATTTGTTCATCACCTTCAAGTTTGCATTACAGATCATTTGGGTATCATATCTCAAGGTTATTGTGAAGGTTTGATTTTGTTTGCAAGTTTTTTCAGATGCTTATAAGGTTGAAGCTTAAGAGAGACGAAGGATAACTTTTGGATCCAAAGCCTCACATTGTTTAAGGAGAACGCACACACCTTAAACTTTAATAGTCACAGCACATGAAGAAGGTCCTAAAGGGATGTTTGAAGATGAAAGAAATTAAAAAAAAGACCTTCTTTGAGATGTATAAAATGGTAAAAGTTCTGTATGAGGAGAGGAACTCAAGGTTGTACGGAGAGAGCTCAAACCTCCAAAAGGAGACGGAGGAAAAGGAGACAAGACTCCAAAAGGGAATGGAGGGAATGGTGATGAATCACCACCTTCACCGCCATCATCATCCTCACCTTCATCCTCATCTTCTACTTGTTATACCCTTTTACAAACACCTCAAATTCTCCAAAGGGACATGGTAAAATTCCTTTACTAAAGCTTGATATAAACATTGAATTTCCTGTGTAGAATGGGGAGGTAAGTGGTAAGAAATTATATAATTGGGTTCATAAGATTGAAGTGTATTGTAGGATACAAAAAATAAAGGATGATGAGACGAAAATTCATCTTGCTTCTCTTAGATTGGAAGGTGCAACATTTATTTGGTGCGAGGTGAAATCTCATGAGGACATGAAGAAACATGGTAAGGTTTTATCCTCTTGGAATGGTTTTGTTGTTGCAAGAAGAAGGAAATGTTATCCATTAGCATACAAGAAAAAAAATATCATGGATTGGGAAAAATTTAGGCAAGCTAAAGGTCAAAATGTGCAAGCTATACTCAAGAATTTAGAAAAAGATCTTTTATTTTTAGTATAGATTTATCCTCTCAAGACACTCTACTCAAATACATTGGAGGATTTCATAGTTATTTGAAACACACAATTCTCATGTTGAACCCTAAAAAAATAGATGGATTTTGTGTACAAATAATTCATTTAGAAGTTAGAGGGAAGAATGCTCTTCAAGAGGGAAACAAAAATCCACTCAAGAGTTGAGACAAAGGAAAGGGGAAATTCAAAGGAAGAGGGAAGAAGAATGCTTCAGTCAAGAAAGAGGGAGAAAATCTCACATGTAAAAATTGCTCAAAAGAAGGCCGTGATGAATACCACTATTGGAAACTTCATCTTGAAATGAGATACAAATATTTTAACAACAAAGGGAAACAAAATACTATTGCAACTACATAACATGATTTAGGATCTGATTCCAGGGATGAAACAAAGATCACAGACATGAAATTTAAAGGTAAGGACTCTATTGCAAGTACTATTTATTCAAGTATCCTCAAGGAAAGTCAACATGAAAAGGAAAGAATAGAGATTTTCCACATTAGAGTCATTTCAAAACATACCAAGATAGATACATTATTTGATAGTGGGTCACAAGAAAAACTTATTTCAGAATACATTGTTAAGAAATTGAATTTGGAAACTACTCCACATCCTAAACCTTATCCTTTAGGTTGGATATGTGACAATGCAAAATTGCATGTGACAAAAAGATGTAAATTGAGATTTTCTAGACAAACGAAGAGGCTTGTTAATTCTAGTAAGAACTTTGTACTCTTAATGATCAAACCAAAAGAGAATGTCGAAAATGAAGCCTTCCAAGGATGTCATTCAAAGTTATAATATGATTTATATGAGGTTGTTAACACCTATAATGAGATGTTTCAGGATCCGAAAGGATTTCCTCCTAAAAGAGGAATCTGACATGAGATCCAATTGCAGCAAGATTGTCCTCTTCCAAGCATTGGAATGTACAGGATGTCAGTTATAGAGAATGAAGAAATCAAGAAATAAATCCAAGAGTTGCTTGATAAAGGGGTCATCAAACCAAGCACATTGCCATGCAGGTCACCAATTGTTTTAGTACCAAAGAAAGATGGCACATGGCACATGTGTTTGGATTTAAAAGCCTTGAACAAGATTACGGTAAAGAATTATCACCATGCTCCTCGAACTAATGGTTTTCTTGATCAATTGAATGATGTTGCGTATTTCACTAAGTTAGACTTGACAAGTGGCTATCATCAAATTAGGATTAGTGAATGAGACATATGGAAGACATCCTTCAAAACAAAGCAAGGTTTGTTTGAATGGTCAATTATGCTTTATGGGATATATGTTTGTACAACATTCATGAGAGTTATGAATGATGTATTAAGACCTTTTCTTGATGATTTTGTGATTGTCTAACTATATGACATATCGATATTCAACAAAACTCGTGAAGAACATGTCAGACCTGTTAGGCAAGTCATATATGTATTGAAGAAAGAAAATTTGTTTTTAAAGATGTCTAAATGTGAATTTGGAAAGACCTTATTAGTTTTTTTGGGACATATTGTTGGAGGGGGTGAATTGAAGATACATCCCTCAAAGGTCAAAGTCATTGTAGATCGGCCCAAGCCCAATATTGTAACTGATGTTAGAAGATTTTTGGGAGAAGGCCAATATTGGATAAAGTTCATTTCTAACTTTTCCTTAATTTTTAGATCCACAACATGCCTTGACAAGTGTAAAGTGGGCATTTTAGTGGGGAGGTGAGTAGCAAAAAGCATTCAATGCATTGAAGGAAAGAATCAACAAAACTCGAGTTCTTGCACTTCTTGATTTAAGATATCCATTTGATATCAAAATAGATTCAGGTGAATATGCCATGGGAGCGGTCTTGATGCAACATGGTAAACCCATATGTTACCATTCTAAAACTGTTAATGGTGCATTAGTTAACTATCCCACATATGACAAGGAACTATATGCATTGGTGCAAAGTGTGAAAAAGTGGAAACACTATTTGATGGGAAAGGAAACCATCATTGGCACTGGTCATCAACCATTGCAATACCTACAATCACAAACTAAGCTACAACAAGTGAGGAATTTCATATGGATGGGTTTCTTCCAGAAATTCAACTTGGTGATAAGGTATAAGAAAGGTACATATAACAAGGTTCCTAACATGCTTTCTAGACCAATTGTTACTTCTTCATTTATTCTTAAGCATAATTCTATAATGCATGAGAGCTATGTTGAACAGTATGCTTTAGATGATGACTTTAAAGATGTATATGAAACTTTTTGTCAAAGAAACCAAGTGGAGGAATTGGATTACCATGTGCATGATAAATTTTTATATCATATTGGAAAGTTGTGCCTTCCATGGGGTGAAAGAGTCAACATTATAAGGGAAGTGCATACTTATCTTATTACTAGGCATTTTGGTGTAGGCAAGATCATGGCACAATTAGAAAGGTATTGTTATTGTCCTAGAATGAATGAAAGTGCGTCACAATATGTAAGAGGTTTTTCTTTATGTGCTACAAGTAAGACTAGGAATAAAAAGTTAGGATTGTATTCTCCACTTACATTCCCTTCCCATCCTTGGGAAAGTGTTTCTATGGACTTTGTAGGAGGACTGTGTATGTCTAAAAACAATCATGATTATATTTATGTTGTGGTGTATTGTTTCAAAAAGATGTGCATTTTAATGCCTTGTAGGAAGTAGGTTATAGCTGAACAGACTTCACAAATTTTATTTCAACATATATGTGTACATTTTGGGGTTCCCAAATCCATTATTTCAGATCATGATTATCAATTTGTTAGGAAATTTTGGTCTATCTTATGGGTACTCATGGACACCAAGTTGAAAAAGAGTACAACATTCCATCCACAAACTCATGGTCAGATAGAAGCTATGAAGAGAACGATAGTACATCTTCTTTGTGGTTATTGCAGCAAACATCCTAAGCTTTGGGATGTACACTTACACTACATTCAACATGCTTATAATCGGGAAAAGCATTCATCAACTCAAACATCTCTATTTAAGGCATGCTTTGGTTACTTACTAGAATTTCCTTTAGATTTTATCTTCGGAAAATATGTTATTATTGATGATCATAGTGACATTGATAAGGTCAAGTGATTCATTGAACAAGTTCAATTGGTGCATCAAATGGTTTATGAACAGTTGGAAAAGAGACAAGCCAAGTACAAGACAAGGCATGATAAGCATCATGTTGACCATAGTTTTCAAGTTGGAGATGAATATTGGATTTACATTAGCAAGGACGGGCTTAAAGGAGAAGGTAAAAGACTGAAACCAATAAGGTATGGATATTTTAAGATTCTAATAAATATTGGTAATAATGCCTTTCGGTTGGATCTACCTCCATATATGCAAATGCATGCAGTTGTTAATGTTGAGAATCTGAGACTGTATGAACCTCCTTTGATTGATGATAAAGGAGAGCATGTTTAAATTCCTTCAATGGAATATTTCTCTCTATAATTCCTTGAAGAATTGCAACAAGATACTATCCTTGATAGATGAAAAAGAACTTCAAAACGAGGGAATGTGGAATACCTTTATGTAGATTCATTGGAGACATAATATTTACATTCTGAGCATTTTAAAGCACTGTAAACACAAATTTGGCCACTTAATGAAATGTGCCTAACCTTGGAATCTGGACTAGGAGATGTAGCCCAAGAGAGGGTTGAACTCCTTTATCATTTTTTTGGTTATGTGTTTATGATATAGTATATTGTCTTTGTTATTGTTAACCAAGTTTAAAAAACATTATTTTGTGTCTTATAATGTGATCCATTACCCAAATGACTTAAAATTTCACTTGCAATTTGTTCATCAACTTCAAGTTTGCATTATAGATCATTTTGGTATCATATCTCAAGGTTATTATGAAGTTTTGATTTTGTTTGCAAGTTTTTTCGGATTCTTACAAGATAGAAGCTTAAAAGAGAAGAAGGATAACGTTTGTATCCAAGGCCTCACATTGTTCAAGGAGAACCCACACACCTTAAGCTTCAATAGTCATGGCACATGAAGAAGGTCCTAAGGGGATGTTTGAAGATGAAAGAAGTTTAAAAAAAAAATACCTTCTTTGAGATGTATAAAATGGTAAAAGTTTTGTATGAGGAGAGGAACTCAAGGTTGTGCGGAGAGAGCTCAAACCTCCAAAAGGAGATGGAGGAAAAGGAGACAAGCCTCCAAAATGGAATGGAGGGAATGGTGATGAATCACCACCTTCACCACCATCATCATCCTCATCTTGTACTTGTTATACCCTTTTACAAACACCTCAAATTCTCCAAAGCGACATGGTAAAATTCCTTTACTAAAGCTTGATATAAACTTTGAATTGCCTGTGTAGAATGGGGAGGTAAATGGTGAGAAATTGGATAATTGGGTTCATAAGATTGAAGTGTATTGTAGGATACAAAAAATCAAGGATGATGAGACCAAAATTCATCTTGCTTCTCTTAGATTGGAAGGTGCAACAGTTATTTGGTGCGAGGTGAAATATCACAAGGACATGAAGAAACATGGTAAGGTTTTATCCTCTTGGAATGATTTTGTTGTTGCAATAAGAAGGAAATTTTATCCATTAGCATACAAGAAAAAAAATATCATGGATTGGGAAAAATTTAGGCAAGCTAAAGGTCAAAATGTGCAAGCTATACTCAATAATTTAGAAAAAGATCTTTTATTTTTAGTATAGATTTATCCTCTCAAGACACTCTATTCAAATACATTGGAGGATTGCATAGTTATTTGAGACACACAACTCTCATGTTTAACCCTACAAAAATAGATGGATTTTGTGTACAAATAACTCATTTAGAAGCAAGAGGGAAGAATTTTCTTCAAGAGGGAAACAAAAATCCATTCAAGAGTTGAGAAAAAGGAAAGGGGAAATTCAAAGGAAGAGGGAAGAAGAATGCTTCAGTGAAGAAAGAGGGAGAAAATCACACATGTAAAAATTGCTCAAAAGAAGGCCATGATGAATACCACTATTGGAAACTTCATCCTAAAATGAGATACAAATATTTTAACAACAAAGGGAAACAAAACATTGTTGCAACTACATAACATGATTTAGGATCTGATTCCAGGGATGAAACAAAGATCACATACATGACATTTAAAGGTAAGGACTATATTGCAAGTACTATTTATTCAAGTATCCTCAAGGAAACTCAACATGAAAAGGAAAGAATAGAGGTTTTCCACATTAGAGTCATTTCAAAACATACCAAGATAGATACATTATTTGATAGTGGGTCACAAGCAAACCTTATTTCAGAATACATTGTTAAGAAATTGAATTTGGAAACTACTCCACATCCTAAAACTTATCCTTTAGGTTGGATATGTGACAATGCAAAATTGCATGTGACAAAAAGATGTAAATTGAGATTTTCTATCACTGCAAACATTATAGATGAGGTAGAGCTTGATGTTAAGTAAGTTGACATTTGTGGTATTGTTGAGGGAAGCCAATATATGTATGATATGATAGCCATATTTCATCGCCATGAGAACAAATATCACTTTTTTAAAGATGGGGTTGAGTACATTGTTAGAGAACATAGCAAGAAGTTGAATTTATCACTTCTGAATGCTAGAAAAACGAAGAGGCTTGTTAGTGCTAGTAAGAACTTTGTACTCTTAATGATCAAACCAAAAGAGAATGCCGAAAATGAAGCCTTCCAAGGATGTCATTCAAAGTTAGAATATGATTTATATGAGGTTGTTAACACCTATAATGAGATGTTTCAGGAACCCAAAGGATTTCCTCCTAAAAGAGGAATCTGACATGAGATCCAATTCCAGAAAGAATGTCCTCTTCCAAGCATTGGAATGTACAAGATGTCAGTTATAGAGAATGCAAAAATCAAGAAATAAATCCAAGAGTTGCTTGATAAAGGGGTCATCAAACCATGCACATCGCCATGTAGGTAACCAATTGTTTTAGTACCAAAGAAAGATGGTACATGGCACATGTGTTTGGATTTCAAAGCCTTGAACAAGATTACGATAAAGAATCATCACCATGCTCCTCGAACTAATGGTTTGCTTGATCAATTAAATGATGTTGTGTATTTCACTAAGTTAGACTTGAGAAGTGGATATCATCAAATTAGGATTAGTGAATGAGACATATGGAAGACATCCTTCAAAACAAATCAAGGTTTGTTTGAATAGTCAGTTATGCATTTTGGGATTTATGTTTGTACAACATTCATGAGAGTTATGAATGATGTATTAAGACCTTTTCTTGATGATTTTGTGATTGTCTAACTACATGACATATTGATATTCAACAAAACTCGTGAAGAACATGTTAGGCCTATTAGGCAAGTCATATATGTATTGAATAAAGAAAAATTGTTTTTAAAGATGTCTAAATGTGAATTTGGAAAGACCTTATTAGGTTTTTTGGGATATATTGTTGGAGGGGGTGAATTGAAGATACATCCCTCAAAGGTCAAAGTCATTGTTGATTGGCCCAAGCCCAATAATGTAATTGATGTTAGAAGATTTTTGGGAGAAGCCCAATATTGGATAAAGTTCATTTCTAACTTTTCCTTAATTTTTAGATCCACAACATGCCTTGACAAGTGTAAAGTGGGAATTTCAGTGGGGAGGCGAGTAGCAAAAAGCATTCAATGCATTGAAGGAAAGAATCAACAAAACTCGAGTTCTTGCACTTCTTGATTTAAGATAGCTATTTGATATCAAAATAGATTCAAGTGAATATGCCATGGGAGCGCTCTTGATGCAACATGGTAAACCCATATGTTACCATTCTGAAACTTTTAATGGTGTAGTAGTTAACTATCCCACATATGACAAGGAACTATATGCATTGGTGCAAAGTATGAAAAAGAGGAAACACTATTTGATGGGAAAGGAAACCATCATTGGCACTGGTCATCAACCATTGCAATACCTACAATCACAAACTAAGCTACAACAAGCGAGGAATTTCATATGGATGGGTTTCTTCTAGAAATTCCACTTGGTGATAAGGTATAAGAAAGGTATATATAACAAGGTTTCTAACATGCTTTCTAAACCAATTATTACTTCTTCATTTATTCTTAAGCATAATTCTATAATGCATGAGAGCTATGTTGAACAATATGCTTTAGATGATGACTTTAAATATGTATATGAAACATTTTGTCAAAGAAACCAAGTAGAGGAATTGGATTACCATGTGCATGATAAATTTTTATATCATATTGGAAATTTGTGCCTTCCATTGGGTGAAATAGTCGACATCATAAGGGAAGTGCATACTTATCTTATTACTAGGAATTTTGGTGTAGGCAAGATGATGGAACAATTACAAAGGTATTGTTATTGGCCTAGAATGAATTAAAGTGTGTCACGATATGTAAGAGGATTTTATTTATCTTCTACAAGTAATACTAGCAATAAAAAGTTAGGATTGTATACTCCACTTCCATTCCCTTCCCATCCTTGGGAAAGTGTTTCTATGGAGTTTTTAGGAGGACTATGTATGTCTAAAAACAATCTTGATTATCTTTATGTTGTGGTGGATTGTTTCAAAAAGATGTGCATTTTATTGCCTTGTAATAAGTAGGTTATAGCTGAACAAACTTCACAAATTTTATTTCAAGATGTATGGGTACATTTTGGGTTTCCCAAATCCATTATTTCTGATCGTGATTCTCAATTTGTTAGGAAATTTTGGTCTATCTTATGGGTACTCATGGACACCAAGTTGAAAAAGAGTACAAAATTCCATCCACAAACTCATGGTCACATAGAAGCTATGAAAAGAATGATAGTACATCTTCTTTGTGGTTATTGCGACAAACACCCTAAGCTTTGGGATGTACACATACACTACATTCAACATGCTTATAATTCGGCAAAGCATTCATCAACTCAAACATCTCCATTTGAGGCATGCTTTGGTTACTTACTAGAATGTCCTTTAGATTTTATCTTCGGAAAATATGTTATTATTGATGATCATAGTGATATTGATAAGGTCAAGTGATTCATTGAACAAGTTCAATTGGTGCATCAAATGGTTCAAGAACAGTTGGAAAAGAGACAAGCCAAGTACAAGACAAGGCATGACAAGCATCGTGTTGACCATAGTTTTCATGTTGGAGATGAATATTGGATTTACATTAGCAAGGACAGGCTTGAAGGAGAAGGTAAAAGACTGAAACCAATAAGGTATGGATCTTTTAAGATTCTAGAAGATATTGGTAATAATGCCTTTTGGTTGGATCTACCTCCATATATGCAAATGTATGCAGTTGTTAATGTTGAGAATTTGAGACCGTATGAGCCTCCTTTGATTGATGATAAAGGAGAGCATGTTTAAATTCCTTCAATAGAATATTTCTCTCTAAATTCCTTGAAGAATTGCAATAGGATACTATCCTTGATAGATGAAAAATAACTTCAAAATGAGGGAATGTGGAATACCTTTATGTGGAACTTAAAGGCACAAATCAAAGAAAAACCAAATGGATTGACATTGGAAGGGTGAGGGAACTATACCCTCATCTATTTTTTGACAAAATGTAGTCTGTTGGAGGTCCAAATTCTTCAAGTGGGGAGGAGTGATCCAAGGGATCAATAAAAGTGCTCAAAATGCAAAGTGTTCAAAAGTGCTTGAGACCTATACAAGTGATTAGATATCAATGACTTGAATCCAATGCAACTTGAATCACTCAAAACCTATATTGTATTCTCCCGATATCGCATTCTGATCGATTTCCCAAATAGGTAAAAACTTTGCAGGTTTGATAGGCTAATCGTACATTTTCGACCAATGGCAGGCTGCCCCTTGGCCTCTCTAGATTGGTTAAAAAAAATACCTTGAATTTAATTGGTTTGATTTTTTTTATTATTGTATTGGTCAAATTGGATTTCTTTAGGACCAATGAATGGAGGCAACATGGGCCAATGGAGGGTTGCCACGTGGCCTCCCAACTATACATTAAAATACTGTTTATGGGCTGAATGGGCCTCTGGGAGAGTTGAACATAAGACCTCTGACCAAACCGTTTATAGACCTATTTCCACATTGCACCATGTCACATAACCCTTATAACTCCCATATTGTAATTAACATTGGCACAAATGAATTTTGGGGTTTGGATTGGGGCTAAGCCCCAACTTTGGTCCCCGTGCCAATAGAAACAGTAGATGGGACCAAGGCTAAGGCTTAGCAATAGCCCTAGGTTTTGGTCCTTTGCCATGGAACCACAACAGATGCTAAAAGAAGGGGCCAACCCCTAAGCTCCTAGAAAGGGGTTCATCCCCATGCCACATGGCCCTTATATGACAACATACTGTAGCAAAAGTCTAACATGTAAAATAATGCATCAATCCCTTGTTTCATGGGGTTTAATGCGACCAAGTTCTAGTTAGTTGGGGGTTGGCCATCAGGGGTGGGTGGTTAGCCCCATCCCTGGCCACGTGGCCCCCATACGACCTAATATTTTGGAAATCGAGGGTTGGTGAGAATTTTAACCCTCTGACAAATTGCACCATCAGGCGAGATACTAGGCAGTATTTCTGCATCGATTCTGGGTTTTGGGCGTTGAGCCAGGTTTTTTGTGAACTATATAGGACAGTTAGCTATGTAAAACTTGGAAAACTAGGGAGAAGCATAACCTTCTTAGTTTTTGGCCAAATGAGGTGTAGAAAGAGCCCAAATGTGGATTTCTTACCATTCTCGATTGATTGGAGACATAATTTTTATAGTTTGAGCACTGTAAAGCCATGTAAACACAAATTTGAGTAGTTAATGAAAGAGGCTCAACATTGGAAGTTGGACCAGGAGATGTATCCCAGGAGAGGGGTGGAATTCTTTATCATTTTTTATGTTATGTGTTTCTGATATGGTATATTGTCTCTATTATTGTTGTTAACGAAGTTTAAAAATAATTATTTTATGTATTTTGTAAAGTGATCCATTAGCAAAATTACATAAAATTTGACTTGTAGTTTGTTCATCACCTTCAATATTTCATTACAGATCACAAGTTCCAAGGCATGTCAATATGTTCCAAGTGGTAGGGTGTGGTGCCAACACATGCTAGGGTATGTTAGTGAGTGTTAAGGAAACATAAGAGAGTACTAGTTTCAATTGCATAGAAATGAATAAATAAGAGTGTGTGATAGGGAATGCTAGTGAGCTGCAAGTGTGCTAAGCAGGGAGTGACAAGGTATGCTAGGTAGTGCCAAGGCATGCTAGAGTGCTAGGCAAGCATGCCAAGCTGTACTAAGTGTGAGGGTATGCCAATGCAC
The DNA here is from genome assembly GCA_000404065.3 of Pinus taeda. Taxonomy (NCBI): domain Eukaryota; kingdom Viridiplantae; phylum Streptophyta; class Pinopsida; order Pinales; family Pinaceae; genus Pinus; species Pinus taeda. Next base: position 139,480 of record APFE030605214.1, read on the forward strand.
GTTAAGGAGTGTTAGTGAATTCTAGGGAAACTCAAGGGAAAGCTATGTAAAAATGCATGGATATTAATGAATAAGTGTGTGTGATAGGGAGTGTTAGTGAGTTCGAACTGTGCTCAGGACACAGTGATATGCTATACTAGGCAGTGCTAAGGCATGCTAGAGTTCCAAGGCAGCATGCAGCCAAGATGTGACAAGTTCCAGGGTTTAGCAACGTGTTATAATAAGTGTTACGGAGTGCAAGGGAAACACAAGGGAGAACTAGGTCAAATTAATACATGGAAATGAATGAATAAGTGTTTGTGACAAGAAGTGTCAATGAGTTTTGGGTGTGCTAAGGAGGGATTCAAAAGGTATGCTAGGAAGTGCTAAGCTATGCTAGGGGCCAAGGAAACATGCCAAGATGTGCGAGGTTCCAAGGTGTTCCAATGAATGTCAGAGAGTGTTTGGGAGTGTTAGGGAAGCAAAAGGGATCAATGTTTTAAAATGCATGGAAATGAATGAATAAGAGTGTGTGAAAGGGAGTGTCAGCAGGTTCTAGGTGTGCTAATAATGGAGTGAAAATGTATGCTTGGTAGTTCCAAGGAATGATAGAGTGTCAGGGTGACATGCCAATATGTTCCAAGTGCCAAGGTGTGTCAATGTGTGACTAGAAGTGTTAGGGATTTCCATGGAAACAGAAGAGAGAACTAGTTCAAAATGCATGGAAGTGAATGAATAAGATTGTGTGATAGTGAGTGTTAGTGAGTTTCAGGTGTGCTAAGGAGGGAGTGATAGTGAGTTTTAGGTGTGTTAAGGAGGGAGTGACATGGTTATATGCTAGGAAATGTGAAGGCATGCTAGAGTTCTAGGGCATGTCAGGGAGTGGTATCGTGTTTTATGGAGTTCCAAATCATGACAAGGAATGTAGGGGATGCTAACATGTGCCACATAGTTCCAAGGCATTCTAAGACATGCCAGATGATATGGCATGTTAGGATGTAAACTATGTTTCTTATTTGTTTTACTACCATGGTTGGATGTGAGCCTTGTCTTGGTAACTTGTTAAGTGGGATGAGTTGATATTGGACATGAGCAGCCTAAGATGAGTTATAGGTAGTTCATAGGTGAACAAGGAATATGTTGAATTTCCACAACACATGAAAATATATGTTTAGTATTAGAATATTTGATGCAAACACACTCAAGTGCCAAAACACATCTACTTTAATGAAAAAAAAATCTAGACACATAAGGGAATCAACTAGTGCATGTGACAATTTTTAACTTTTTCAAACCCTTCTTCGTTATATTACAAACTATAATAAAACAAGCTATAGCTCTGGTACTAGGGATTGTGACCCTTTATAATCAAAATGATACAAAGAATACAACTAGGGTTTGGTGTAAGACCTTTTACAACCAATCTATCCTTAACAAGACAAAACTTGACCTAATTGATGATGGTGGCCACACACAACCCTTTTAGTCCATGTGTCCTAAAAAAATCTCACAGGTCCTCTTTTCTCCCATTCTATAACTCCTCAATCTGCCTCTATCAATGACCTCAACTCCTTTAAGTTACTAAACTCAGCTCAACAAACTCTGCCCTCTAGCTACCTCCTTTATCCTTCAAGGTATGCAACACTGAGGGTCTTCGATCAAATATTGTCAACTCCATTTGTGAGCATCTCTTTGGTTTTCCCACTTTTTCCATACTACTACTCCAATATAAGAAGTATAGGTGTATGGAGGATACCCTTCTTATCACTAAATCAATCTTATGCAATATGGTGAACTAGGGCTAGGTGGATAGCCCACTTGACTACAACTTTAGTCCTTCATAGCCTGCAAATCCTTAGGCCCAATACAGCTACCCTTCTACCACTCTTGTTTTCCTCCACAAGTTCAAGAATTAGGGATCTTCTTTGAAATTCACCTAACAACCCTCCAACTATACTTGGACTACCATCAATCTTCCCAACCACAGTCAATTATTTTACTGATCTAGGGCCCACAACAATACCCTCATTTAGGGTTGTTGGCTGCATGGGGCCTGACCTAGGTTCAGTGTTAGTTAGCCAAACAAATCCCTACACTACGAGCCCTTTCGGTATTAGCTCGTGGAGCACAAACAGAAGTCTCACCTGAAGCAGAATGGGGGGATGCTGGAACCAAGTTTCTACACCCTGAGATTGTTGTGATGTCGGTTTATTCCTTTTGTTTCTGCTTTCGTGCAGGCCATTAAGTTCTAGGGCTCTGTCTATCTATCCCTTTATTCTTCCCTTCAGTACCTCTGCAAAGGGGTATGATTGACCTTCAGGCAGCCCTGTCCTGTGGTTTAGGTACTTCTGCGCTGCTAGGGCAGCATATCGTGTACATTCCCAAACTAGCTTAAGTGTCTTACTTATCTTATTAAACAATCATAGTTAGCACCACGTAAACAGATATCCTTAATTGCATTCAATTAACCAATGTAATTACATACATTCACGCATCACATAAGCATTTTAAATGAAATTCATACACAATATGACAAGATGCATTAACAGGAAACAAAGACACAGAATATGGAAAATGCTTCTATTTATTGATATCTTCAAATGATTATAGACTCTATCTACCGTGCGGACACAGCTACAAGTGTTCACACACTCAGCTGCGGATTTCTACCCTAGGCCTCTACACACTTAGTTGCAGAGATTCTACCTACACTAAGACCTGAAACTTAGACTTCTCTCCTTATCGCTCAAGACTTCATACTTCTTCAAACTTATTATTTTCTTCTTAGAGCTTACTTACTTAGCTATTTTTATACAATCCCATGGTGCACGGACCATGGGTAGATCTTTACAGCTGACTTTTCTTTAAGAAATAAGGGTGGACAACCCTTTATGACTCATGACACCTTCGCACTCCGCAACCATAAAATGCAGAGACTTTACACTTTATTACAAAACTTGACCCAAAACATGGGATTTTAGCCCCAAAACTATCCTTGGGGGATCTTGTTCCTGATAGGCCCACAACACAAACATCATGACTCACCCTCAAGTCACTTTGCAGGCACATAGATCTTAGCGTGGAGACCTCCTAGCTTGACTTATATGATCACAACCTCGGTAGCGCACTATGCAACCACCTGCTTTGCATATTCAACCATCTTCTCAATCACTTCTCCTGAACTCTCGGCCTAAATTTTTTGTTGAGTTTCTTTCAGAGTCACAAGCTTTCCTTTAATAGAGGTCGTAACCATATAAGCCTCATCCAACCAAGGCTTCAGTCATGCATTCAACATTTCTTCCTTGTGCAGCATTACATCTAGCTGTTCTTTTAGCTTCTTGGCCTCTTGTAGCTTTTCCAATCTCTGTGTGAGTGTGACGGTTCACATTGTGCCCTTGGCCTCATCATAGCACTACTGCTGCTCGCGTGCTTCTGTCTCTAGTTGTTGTACATTAGGGTTATCCTGCAAGTTTTTCAGGACCTTGAACGACTACTCGAAAAGTTGTGTGCAGTTTGCCACTGCACTATCAATCACTGTTATTTCCTTTGTGATAGTGGTTGCACACTGCTCATTTATCTCTAGCGAAGTTGAAGGTTGGGCCTTCAACTATAACTTGGTGATCTGTAGGTTCACCTTCAACTGAACCCTCACCATTTCTATATGAGATTTGCGCACCCCTGTATCTAGCCTGCAGATGTGCACCTCTACTAGTTCTTTCTTAGGAATGGCCAACTCTAGGACCATTCGGCATGCCTCCTCCATGACCTAAAGTATACACTCATTTTGGTTGGTCACCTTAGTCATGGTGGCGATGGTAGAGTCTCGCTATAGTGACATCTAGTCATTGTTAATTCATTGCTCATTGAGCACCTGTAGAGCGCGGTGCTCACGAGCCCTCAACTCCTCAATCACTCCATCCTGCAAGAGATGGAGCGCCTCACCAGGGAGCACTACCATATTCAACCCTAGTCCCTTGAGGGTGGTGACAGTGGGCCTGTTAACTTCATTCTCCATGTTCACTGCTACATCAGGTAGCATTATCGCACTGGAGGCCTTTGCGTGTAGCATCTCAGCATCTCCTAATGTGCCGATAGCAAGGCTGGTGGACACCATGCCAGCCTATGATGCATAGGTCTCTAGCTCCTGCAAACCTGTCTAGATAGCCCCCAATATTAGTTGTTGTTGCTACTCAAACTGTTATAGCGCCTGCACGGTGACATCCCGCACCATGTCACCGATGTGATGCAAATCACCCTCTATGATGGTAATGGGTCCAGCGATGTTTTAGTGGCCTTGGACTTCTTTCTCAACCCACCTTTATTTTGCTCCTTTGAACATTTAATGTAGGTGGACATCGCCTATGGGTCTGCTTCGTGCTACTTTGTCTGCTCGTTCTTCTCCTCCTCTATTTCGGTGAAGGTGACCTCATGCCTATGTCAGAGCCTTGATATGTTCCTCCTATTTGCTTCGTCATCTATTGAGCAACATCGGGCTTTGCCTGAGGCGTATTAGTGGCCCCCTTATTTCTCTTTTAGGCTAGCTGCGTCATCTTGAGCTTGTCCTCCTCCTCTTTTCTCTGCATGGCATACTTTCTCCCTCCCACTGCCAAGTCTACTATAGTGCGGCATTCTTTCGGCCATCGATTTAGTACTGCGTCAATGGCATCATCTGTTTCTAAGTAAGGAAACTCATACCATGTCTATGTAGGGTCCTTTCATGCCCTGATGGACACATGGTGAAAAGATCTTGGTCTCCCTGATATGTTCCAAAAGATCCAAAAGATCTTGCTATCCCTGATGTTATCTCAAAATCAGGCCTTGGAAGGCTGCAGACCAGGAAGACTTCAAGTAACTGTTTCAAACCTACTTTAGGCTGAGGCTTAGCCTCCCCAACCTGAGAGGGCTCTCTCAAAGGATTAAAGGTTTTTTATTATGATCAAGATGGCTAACTCTTGTGAAACAAATAAAAATGAAAAAGGTGGAAACACAACTAACAAGTGTCCATTGGGCTTATGGAGTTAGATATGATTCAGTATTACCAACAGGGTTGGCTTTGCATAGAAGTCAAGGCATTCAGATTTCAACCAAACACATAGAAGGCAGTTTACGAGTATATGAAGGAAATTAGAGCACTGCTAGCGATTTCTACGTAATCACATACTCATAACATTGTATATAACATGAAGAAAACGACAAAATAAACTCATCACATTGAACTCTTTATGATTCTTGAGAAGCATAAGCCAGTACTGTATTACTAAAAAAAAAAAAACAGAGTCTTTACATAAGCCAAATATCAAAGATTTTTTTTATAAATTTTCCAACCCTTAATACATTACCTTTTCTCCCATATATAGAGTTCATTTAGATTCCTTCCTCCAGCATGAGGGGAATTCGAATTCCTTCTAATTTGACACCTATTGACACTTCAAACTAACTATTTAATACAAAGGACAGCTAACTAGGATTCCTAGAGACCTAATACAACTAGGAGTGTAACTCCTTATTATGATTACAACAACCTTATATAAACATTTAAAGCATTCTTTGACACCTAACACTCCATGAAGTCGAATTTGATGGTGCTCATAACCTTCCAGCTGGCCCTTGATGACTCATCCTTTTGTTGTTCCTAGAAACTAGGAGATTGTCCCTTGCTCTGTCCTGGTTGAAACATAGGTCTTGGGACAGAGCTCATAACTTATCATAAAAAAATGTATTTGAAAAAAATAAAGGAGGCTTTTGTGAACCAATCCATTCTAAACAAAAAAGTCTCTTGTTTTTTTGAAACACTACTCCAGCTGTCCAAAATCAATCCTTGAAGAAGACGTGTAAAACAAGAATTTTTGATTTTTGAAAAACTGCACCTACAACCGTTTCGTAGCGCAAGTTTAGTATTTCATTTCTACCAGATCATAATGGATTTGAAGAAAGTGGAAGATTTTTTGTACTTCAGTATCTTAGGAATTAAAACCTCTTTCAATTTTCAGAGATGAGTTTTCAACTGCTCAGAAGCTCTTCTAGAAGTTGACTGGTAAAAAGAAGAAGACAGTTTGACTGATAAAGTTTGAAGTTAAAAAATGTCTTTCCTCTACTTGTTTTTCTCTTGCTGAATATTGACACTTTGTACATGATCCTTTGTAGAGATTCTCCTTCAAAAAGATTTTCCTTTGTCTTTCAACATTGGTCCATGAAAGCATAATGTGCAACTACAACAGTTTTGTAGCGCGCTACGAAACTGCTGTGTAATTTTAAAAACACAGCTTTAGGTCAAAAATTCAGCTCTCTTGATCATGTTGGTAATAACATTAATTACAATCAACTCTCATTCTCTGAAAAGTGGTCTCCTTCAATTTAGCTGTTGTGGATGTTCGAAGCTCCATACTGGTCCTCAATGTTTTATCCCTTTACTGTTACTGAGAAGTGAGAAACTGCCCCTGTTTTTATGCTTTTGGTTTCTTCAAAGATATTCAAAATTAATTAACCATGCTGATCCTCTTTGATTACCCATCAATCTATTAGAGTGCCATGTTCCTCATGCGCTATCAACCTTTCCCATGTGTGAAGACAAAAACCTCCTCCAAGCTGTCTGACATATGATTGACTATAGTAAATGTGATCACTTTATAACAAAAAGTTTAGAGTTGGGTTCGAATATATGTTTCCTCCACATGTATGACCTATGATCCTTTCTTTCTGCAGACCCCTCCATGAAACTCCAGCGGAATGATATTTTTGATGACTGGCACTGTCTCAATCTTTAATCTCTACCTCGCTTGACGTTGCCTCGCTTGATAGCTGCTTCGCTTGGTGTTTAATGAATTCAAATTGGAAGCTTGCAGATTTTTTTCTCATGCAACGAATACAATCATCATTATAACTGTGAATACCTAGCTCTTCTTGAAACTTGTAATATGAGCGTACCAAGGTACCTAACGACTCAAATGATGGAGATAAGTGGTTGGACATGATAGGTGAAGTGTATAAGCTGACAATGGATGATGTAAACATAACTGAACTTGACAGATATGAGAGCTAAGAAATATTTTTTACGGATTGCACGAATCTCTGATTTCGTAGCAACCAGTGTAAAATCTGGGTTTTTTGCTGCGAAATCACCTAAAGTATGTTGCGCTGCGAAAACACCTAAAGTATTTATGTGCTACGAAATCACCCAAAGCATGTAACACATAATAATCTTTGAACAAAGCTGACACATGGAGATTGTGTGAGTTATGAGACCAGTGATGAATGAGAATGGATAGTTGACCTTTTGAGGATACCACTAAGACTCCTAAGACTTAGATTCTAAGGCAAACAAAAATTAAACCTAGATTAGCACCGAACCTTTACCATCAAACTGATGTAAACAATTTTGGAAATTTCTTCTTAAGTGATAATAGTGGCTCCACTTGGGATAGTGTGCTCCTGTAGTACACTAAGAACTCGCAGGTCCAGTGCTTTATCCATCTTATGACAAACACAAATTTATTTGACAAACATATCCTTTAAGTTTCTTGGGCCTTCACCTCGGGCTTAAGCTTGATGATCACTGTATGAGAAAGAAGTCTATATCTACTGAAATAATGCTTAGTCAACCTTGAGCTTATTTTCATTTTCCTACCTAACTACCCTATCAACTGCAATCTCCACTTGTAGCTCAAGGAACATGGAATTTCCAATGCAGCCAGTCATCGATGTGATCTGATACTTGAATCTCTTGACTGCATTCAACCTCAAAATAACCATGGTAGTGAGATGACCAAATCAACTTATAATGTATATGATCTTCATAATGCAAATGAAAATGAAATACTGATGTGCAAAACTTTGCCATGTATTTATTTATAGGGTCAAAGAAAACATGGTTATTTTGATAATAATCATAACATTCTATCTCTTTAGACAATTGATCCCTAGCCACACAAAATTCCTTTGATGTGCTATCCAACTGCCTTTCTGCATGATTCCCATAGACAATGTAATTTTCCACACTATTGTGATCATTCTTTGAAGTAATCTGCTGCAAGCAATTACATAAATGATCAACCGTTTCCTCTACCTGAGGATTATAAAAATTTTCTTCCAGTATTTCTTCTTGTTGTGTGTAATCATTTTCATCTTCATTATGATTCGAAGACTGAGAAGACTACTACATCTCTACATCAATATTAGAGGATTGAACATGGTTTTCATAAAACCCCTGCTGATTTTCATGTTGCATTTCATGGGATGTTGTACTTTCTTCTTAGTGTTGAAATGCATTGTTATGAAGAGCCTCTAAAATTTCTTCATCCATAAATTCATCATCATCATAACAATCCTCCAAGTAATGAATAAGACTTAAAGAATGTCTACAACAATCTTTGAGCAACAATAAGGAAGGATTACATTCTTTATACATATCATAGAATTCATCATGAAAATTAGCAAGCGAATATATTGATCCATTTTCAAAAATTTTATACCAAGACCATGCTTTTCCTTCTAAAGTGGTCATAAACATCCTCATGAGACAATATTCATGGAAATGAACCTTAAGACTCCGTACATGCATATGAAACCTAACCAAATGAAGAGCATCATTGTCTTTCTTTTCATCTTTGAATATTGGAAGATCCTCTAACCAATCAACCTTTGGCATAGGATTTGGAAAACCAGGGATATGAGCCCGATTCATAGGAGCATACCTGGCATTCATTCTTGCAGTGGAACTCATCTTGTAACTTCATCAAGCTACTGATCTTCTAGTAGTGGAGTCACCTTCCAAATTTTTATTTGATGTGTGGAGTCGCCAAGGTAGATTTGCAGCCTCAAAAATATGTCTGAGCTCCTGCTACCTTCAGAAGTTCAGCCTCTTAATTTTGGGAATGAATAGACTTCAGGCTCTCGGTAGACACACCGAAATGTTATCTCAAAATGAGGCCCTGGAAGGCTGCAGACCAGGAAGACTTCAAGTAATTGTTTCAAACCTACTTTAGGCTGAGGCTTAGCCTCCCCAACCTGAGAGGGCTCTCTCAAAGGATTAAAGGTTTTTTATTATGATCAAGATGGCTAACTCTTGTGAAACAAATAAAAATGAAAATGGTGGAAACACAACTAACAAGTTTCCATTCGGCTTATGGAGTTAGATATGATTCAGCATTACCAGCAGGGTTGGCTTTGCATAGAAGTCAAGGCATTCAGATTTCAACCAAACACATAAAAGGCAGTTTATGAGTATATGAAGGAAATTAGAGCACTGCTAGTGATTTATAAGTAATCACATACTCATAACACTGTAGATAACATGAAGAAAACAACAAAATAAACTCATCACATTGAACTCTTTATGATTCTTGAGAAGCATAAGCCAGTATTGTATTACTAAAAAAAAAATAGAGTCTTTACATAAGCCAAATACCAGAGCTTTTTTTTATAAATTTTCCAACCCTTAATACATTAGTTCTTATCCCATATATAGAGTTCATGTATATTCCTTCCTCCAGCATGAGGGGAATTCGAATTCCTCCTAATTTAACACCTAATGACACTTCAAACTAACTATTTAATACAAAGGACAGCCAACTAGGAGTCCTAGAGACCTAATACAACTAGGAGTGTAACTCCTTATTATGATTACAAAAACCTTATATAAACATTTAAAGCATTCTTTGACACCTAACACTCCATGAATTTGAATTTGATGGTGCTCATAACCTTCCAGCTGGTCCTTGATGACACATCCTTTTGTTGTTCCTAGAAACTAGGAGACTGTCCCTTGCTCTGTTCTAGCTGAACAATAGGTCTTGGGACAGAGCTCATAACTTCTCATAAAAACTATATTTCGAAAAAATGAAGGATTATTTTATGAACCAATCCATGCTGAACAAAAAACTCTCTTGGTTTTTTGAAACACTACTCCAGCTGTCCAGAATCGATCCTTGAAGAAGACATGTAAAACAGGAAATTTTGGTTTTTGAAAACTGCACCTACAGTAGTTTTGTTGCGCAAGTTTAGTCTTTCATTTCTCCCAGATCATAGTGGATTTGAAGAAATTGGGAGAGGTTTGTGTACTTAAGTATCTTGGGAATGAAAACCTCTTTCACTTTCAGAGATGAGTTTTCAACTGCTCAGAACCTCTTCTAGAAGTTGACTGGTAAAAACAAGAAGACAGTTTGACTGATAAAGTTTGAAGTTAAAAGTTTTCTTTCCTCTACTTTTTTTGCTCTTGCTGAATGTTGACACGTTGTACATGATCCTTTGTAGAGATTCTCCTTCAAAAAGATTTTCCTTTGTCTTTCAACATTGGTCCATGAAAGCATAATGTGCAGCTACGGTAGTTTCGTAGCATGCTACGAAACTACTGTGTAATTTTAAAAACACAGCTTCAGGTCAAAAATTCAGCTCTCTTGATCATGTTGGTAATAAAATTAATTACAATCAACTCTCTTTCTCTGACAAGTGGTCTCCTTCAATTTAGTTGTGGTGGATGTTCGAAGATCCATACTGGTCCTTAATGTTTTATCCCTTCACTACTGCTGAGAAGTGAGAAACTGCCCCTGTTTTTATGCTTGTGGTTTCTTCAAAGATATTCGAAATTAATTAACCATGCTGATCCTCTTTGATTACCCAACAATCTATTAGAGTGCCACGTTCCTCATGTGCTATCAACCTTTCCCATGTGTGAAGACAAAAACCTCCTCCAAGCTGTCTGACATATGATGGACTGTAGTAAATGTGATCACTTTATAACAAAAAGTTTAGAGTTGGGTTCGAATATATGTTTCCTCCACCTGTCTGACCTGTGATCCTTTCTTTCTATAGACCCCTCCATGAAACTCCAGCGGAATGATATATTTGATGACTGGCACTATCTCAACCTTTAATCTCTACCTCGCTTGATATCTGCCTTTCTTGATAGCTACCTCGCTTGATAGCTACTTCGCTTGGTGTTTAATGAATTAAAATTGGAAGCTTGCATATTTGTTTCTCATGCAACGAATACAATCATCATTATGACTGTGAATACCTGGCTCTTCTTGAAACTTGCAATATGAGTGTACCAAGGTACCTAACGACTCAAATGATGGAGATAAGCGGTTGGACATGATAGGTGAAGTGTATAAGCTGACAGTGGATGATGTAAACATAACTGAACTTGACAGATATGAAAGCTAAGAAATATTTGTTATGGATTGCATGAATCTCCGATTTCGTAGCGCAGCCAGTGTAAAATCTAGGTTTTGTACTGCGAAATCACCTAAAGTATGTTGCACTGCGAAAACACCTAAAGTATTTATGTACTACGAAATCACCCAAAGCATGTAACACATAATAATATTTGAACAAAGCTGACACATGGAGATTGTGTGAGTTATGAGACTAGTGATGAATGAGAATGGATATTGATCTTTTGAGCATACCACTAAGAATCCTAAGAGTTAGATTCTAAGGCAAACAAAAATTAAACCTGGATTAGCACCGAACCTTTACCATCAAACTGATGTAAACAATTTTGGAAATTGCTTCTTAAGTGATAACACCTGATATGTTGCGCATCCTTGGTCACCCACAATGAAGCATACTTCACTGCTTTTGGTAGGTCTAGTATGATCAAAGGGAATTGACTGTCCTCTGGCAGCTCCCATGCTACCAGCACAATAGACAACAAGAGACATTGGTAGTGGAATGTCTTTTTGAGCTCGTGTACCTCATAGCAGTTCACAAGGAACTCACCACAAAGGTAGTCTTTCCAATTGAACTGGACTCCTTTAGTGCACTAGGTTGCTAGTGTGACGACAGGCACTGACACCTCATTGGCACGACACTTCCTCATCACCTTCCCTACTAAAATTTCTGTAGCCACCTTTACAACGGGATCACAGATGTTGGATATGGCATATCAACGTCGATTCTTTACCAGCTTAAACATCTCTTTCATGGCCTCTGCGAGGGCCTTCTCACCACCTTTTCCACCAAATATCATGGCTGGATTTTCTCCTGTGTAGGGCAACTGCGTGATCCTATGGATCAATCTTTCAGTGATGGGTATTGGCACCTCCAGCCACAGGTACCCATCATGCACCAAGCATAACAGCTTCTTGAGGGCCAAGACTGTAATCATGGTGCGGTTGTAGTGCGGCACCCATAGCAAGTTGAGCATACCTGCCTTGTCTACTCCTCTAAGACACCTCTATGGCTCCAATGTGGTCATTCCGGTGGTTGTATTGATAATGTGATGCATTAGTTATTTGGTCACCAAGTGTGGGAACTTTTCATGGTCAGCCATGTCCCAGTTGTTACACAGTAATTTATCACTGCTTTCACTCCCGATCTTCTCACTGTGTCATGTGTCCAAGTCAAACATGCTTATGACAGACAAATGCTCTCCTATGCTACCAGTTGACCCACTTTTCCTAAGTTATCTACCTCATCGCAGATATGGCGTAATAAATGCGCTGAAAGGCGCTCATGAATAGTCCATTTGTGCTGCCAGCGCGGAAGTACATCCGATTCCCGTGATGGCCATATTTTAAGCACCAGTGCGGGGCTATGTGTTTCCTTTGGCGATGATCTGACTAGCCACATTGATCACTTGCGATGTCAGCACTGAAACTCAGTTTTGTGCCCGCAATGATCCAGATTGGGCGAATTTGTTACAATAGTCGGCCTTCTAGATGACTCCAGACCTAGTTGTTGGCCTAGTTTACGTTACCCTTCCATCCCTGGTGTGGTAGTTACGTCAATTGTGCTACCTTCCTTTGATGATGATCTCTCCTTTCCACCTTTCATGGAGACTCGTTCTCCTATTTAAACTCTCACCATTGATATGCATTGCTAGTTCTAGATAGTTGGCTAGTTGAGCAGTGTTGTTAGTGTTTTGTGAGTTTGCTGGATGGCTGGTGTGAGTGTGGCAAGTGTGGGATTGTTGATAGCTTGTGGAAGGTTGTGAAGTGCCCTTAATCTTGTGTAAAGCTTATAAGTGAGAGAGCTCTTGTGTGTTGGGAGATCCATCTCCAAAGAGTGAATGCTTGAAGAACATGCTAGCTGGACCCTTTTGAGAAGGTTTGTGACATCAAGACTTTGGTTGTAAGCTGACTCTTATTTCATTATTAATGCAATCAATGATGTTTTCCTATGTCTTGTATGTGATGTACTTGATAGCTCATGAATTCTTGACTTTGTGAGTAAATAGTTCATTGTTGTATCGGGTTACGTGCTTTGTTGTATTTCCTTTGCTTTGTTTCAGGTTGATCACTCATTGAGGAGAAGGAAGCGGAAGTTGGAGCAGTGCAACAGAACTCCATCGACCACCGGTTGAGGTAGGCCTCCAACTTTAATTGTTTAAGGAAAGTTATTTTTGATCTTTCCTTCTTTGTGACTAGACCCACTCTAGGGCTAGAGGAGTTGCCTTTGTTCGCAGAGGGAACACTTTACTGCATCACAAATTGGCGACTCCACTGGGAATGGTTTTGGCCTTTGTTCTTGTTTGCTCTTGCCTTGATTTTTTATTTTGGTCTCTTTTGAAGTTTTGGGGATTAGTTATCAGTCCTCTGAGTTTCCTGGGTTGATCTAGGAAATATCCCTATTTGACTAAAGGATTGGCTGTTTTTGATTTTGGATTTTTGGTTCGCTTGTCATTGTTTTGAGCATCATCGCGGATTTAATTTTAACAGTTGCACTTTCATCGCGCTCACCCTTTTGTAATATCCTGTGCATCGTGTAATTATGCCTCACAATCGAGACAGTTTTGAAAATCGAACCATCGCGGGAAGGTCGTGTAGTTCTGCGCTGACATCGCTTTGTTGTTGCGGCTAGTGCTTTATCACCATTTGTTGCTTGTGTATTACCTGCACTGATTGTTGTAGAATTGATTTTCTCAATTTTTCCTCCTAAGTCCATCTGTCCTACTGTTCCCTTGCTTTTCTCACTTGCTTGATGACTTGCTTTTCACTGTTCATGGTTAAGGCACTCTCTTATGAGCTTTGTTGAATGAATCTTTTTTTTTTTGCTTATGTGACCTAGATCACTATTTCAAGTTCCTTGAGTCTGTTGGCTTGGTTGCTTGTTTACTCAAGATTAGTTTGCGGCTTCTTGTTGGTTTGATTGAGCCTTCCCCTTAGCCTGTTTTTGGTTGATTGTTTAGTGAACGTTATTGAACCGATCTTTGGCATTGATTCGATTTCTTTTCACTGCCGAACATAGATTACAATTGTTTGGATCAACCGGGTTTTTCCACACTTGCTTGTTGCTTATTTGTTTCTTCTAGATTTGAAGACATCAAAATCAAAAAGATTGCATTCATTTAGTATGAAAGTGAAAGTGAATTTTCATTTCAAGTTTGCATATTGGAAAGCGAATGATAAGATCTCTCATTAGTAGTATCCATGCACTTTAGGAATTGGTGTCTGTATGCATTGAGTGACTACCTTTGTTGTCTTGGTTTTCTTGGTTTGGAAATGATCTCTCTACCCTCCCGTAGGTAGGTGTTCATTGAAGAAAAAGGATTTTTCATTCATTCTATCTACATCTTAGGATGTATTATATACACACGGTAAGGCCCGAAAATTGAAACATAATCAAAGATCAACTCTAAAATGAACTAAATGAATCTAAAAATGAATTGGAACATAACGCACACTATTTAGAGGTCTAGGCTAGAGACGTGCTCCAACGTCGTTAAACCTAGTCACTTTTGTTTCCACTCAAGATTGGGTGATTCCTCCTTTTGTGACTCAATAGTGGTCTAGTACAAAATTGTGCTCCCATGTACTGCCGAGTATATGTTGGGAGACCCCACTAGATTTATCATCCTTTATCCATAGGAAGCTGTGTTTTCTGCCTTACAAACCGTAACGTACCGAACACAGCATTCGGGAAAATTGACTACCATACAGAAAGTCCTTGGTTTTCATATGACTACCAAGGTGTATATGCAGTTTTACGGATTGTCTAGTAAACCTTTTTCACTAGTTCTCCAGAGTAGTCACTTTCGCTCCTTTTTGGACTCCCTAAAAGAAAAGGTTCATCTGAGCACTTGTCACTTCAGCCTCATTAAACATTCGAAGGTGACTAGAGTCATCTTTTAGTCCTTTTCTCGACTCTTTAAAGATGAAAAGGTCAAGTTGTGTTCTTGTGTCATAAAATTTATTCAACCACGTTCACATTTACCCTATTAGATCTTGTTTGCGTTAGCTTAAGTAGGGTTCTTTCTTGTTAGTTTTCCTAGTTTTTGAATTGAATCACCCTGGCGGAATCACTGATCCCGTCTCCTGTTCCAAGTGACCAAGGGTCTCCCTCTTCTGCTGCTCCTGAGATACCGGTTGGTAGTGATACTCTCCTTGTTATCCCAAGTATCCAACCGATTAACTCTCGCGCTCCAGAAGACGAGGCTTATGATATCCATTGGAACCCCATTTGGGAGCCTTCATAAGAAGATATTCCTGGTACTCCTCCTAGTGTTTCGGTCCCAATGTCTTCTTCTGACATGGATGACACATCCTCCATCATGAGTGAAGGATTCGTTGTGATGAGTAGTGAAATTCCTATCCCAACAGAAACTCCACCCTTCAGTGTCACACCCCTCAGTGTCACACTGCCCTTATGATATAGGGCTTTGAGGGATGTTATGGGTTCTAGGACCTCCCTTATGAGTTCTATGTGGCCTCATACCATCACTCCGACTTCGGAGTCTTTTGTTCCTCAAATTCACAATGTGTTTGTCACCTCAGTCCTGACTATTTCAACTGTCTATGTGGCTTCTTCAGCCCCTGTTGTTGGTGTCGTCACTACATCCTCAGTTGTGACTTACTGTTGCTGGACCTTCCCCCAGATCAGTGAATAGTGGCCCATCGGTATCTACATCCAGAGTTGTTGATCCTACACTTAACGCCCCACCTTCTTCTGGTTCCATTCCAGTAGGGGGGCATACGATCAATATTTGCATGCTCTTCAAAATCCACGCACGCAAGGGTCATTTCATTATTACGATTCTTAAGGAGCTCACCTTTATCACCACGGGCCTTTGCCATCTCAGCCTGCGGTTGAGGTCACAGTCCCGTTAGCTGTTGCTTGGGGTACCACTAGTTATGGTGGTGGCCAAGTACCCCCTGTGAATTTTCAAGGATCACCTTATCAAGGTTAACTGTCTTACACACAGCCCTGCTATGGGCAGCAGTATTATGGACAACCTCATCTAGGGCAACCTGGAGGCCCACAAGGACAACCCTTCTAGGGACAACATTCGGCCTCTGGTGGTACATATTTTACTTATCTTGGGCAAACTTCTGGTAATCCAGGACAACCTTACATGCAACAAGGTCAACCTGGTGTCCAGCAGGGCTACCCTTCTGGGCAGGTCAGTCAGTCTTACGTACAGCAAGGCCAACCCACTGTCCAGTCTGGTCAACCATCTGGACAAGTTGGCCACCCTCAAATCCAATCAGGTCAACCAACTGTCCATTCTGCTCAGCCATCCGATCCATCAGGACAACCCTCAGTTATGCAAGGACAACCCAATACCCAGTAGGCTCAACCTTCTAGGCAAATGGGCCAATCTCAATCTCAACTAGGTCAACCTTCTGGCCAGGTGGATCAGCCTCAATTCTCTCAAGGACATCTTTCTTGGCCTGCTCAACCGGGCACTCAAATGATTATTGCTTCTCAAGCTCCACCTGGTTTTCAACCCTAGTCTGGGCTCCAGACCCAATCCGGTCTTCAAATGCAGGTTGGATCTCAATCTCAACCTGCTTATCAAATGAATCCTGGCCCCCTGGCTTAGTTTGGAGCCCAACTACCTTATGGTTTCCACTAATCCCAAGGGAAAACTCAATTTGCTCTGTATCAAAATTATCAACAACTGCAGGTGAGTCCTTATCAGAATTACCAGCAACCGTATGTTGCTCCTGTAGGCCAAGTTGGTAATCAATGGAATGCTGGGGGCAAATCCAGGGTCAGCCATCTGGTTATAGCTATAACCCCTATGGACAAAATCCCTACGGATAGAACCCTCTTGGGCCAAACCCGTCTGGAAATAATTAATGGGGGCAACCAACAGCTGGTTGGAACTCTGGTGCTACCTCCTACCCACGACCTTAGATGTCCTTTAATCCTTATTTACCCTTTTTAGCAACGTTGGAGTTACCGGATGTGTCCAAACTGACTAATGATCCTATCCTTCATAATCCGTATTGGCCACAAGTTCCAACTAAGATTCCCAGTGATTGTCCCAAATTCGATGGTAAAGCTGGAGAAGACCCCCAAGCCCACGTTATGACTTATCATCTATGGTGTTCGTCAAAATTCGTGGCTTGATGATTCAATCCGGCTCCACCTTTTTCAAAGGACCCTCACTGGCTCTATTGCTAAGTGGTATATTGAGTTAGCTCGTGGATATTTTCAGGATTTTAACTCGTTGGCTATGTCATTTTTAACTCATTTTCAATTGCCAATTGAATATGAAATGGGCACACATCTCCTGACATCCCTTAAACAAACAACATCTACGCACATCTCCAATCATATCCATGAATGGGGACGACGTCACATTTTGATTAAGTTTTGGATTCCCAATCAGCTCCTGACCGACTCGTTCACGACCTCATTCGTTGGTCCAATAGCACGCGACATTGCTATGGGGGCATGTGTAACTGAAGAGTAGGCTATTGCGCGTGCTCAATACACCTTGACTTGGTTTATTCCCAGTCTGGTACACTATATGATTATTTGTCTGATGCCTCGAGGCCCGGAAATTCCAAAGCCCCGCCAACACCATCTATTGACGGTATCATCGATTTTGTCAATACGCCCTTTAAGAAATCTTCCGCAAACCCTGGGAAGCAAAAGTTGAATGCTTCGAATGAAAATTCTCAGCCTGTATCTAATTCCAGTAATACTTTCAAGGTTAACACCGTCCAGTCCACCATGGCAGATAAAACCTTGAAAAGAAAAAATAAGGGAAGAGGAAAGAATAAAGCTGATCAACTGAAGCAGGAATCCGTTAAACCTCCACCTGAGGAGGGAACCAAACGCAAGCCCAAATATCCTTGCCTTATCTATGATGAGGATCACTATACCAAAGACTGCCTGAGGCAGTTTGAAGTTAGTCATTTGTCGAAAGGTGCTCCTGGGGCTCCTGCGGTGCTAAAATAACGTTTTTCCTCACAGCAAACGCAAATGGTGGTTGATCCATCCCAATCCTCTTCTCCTTTTGGTTCTCAAGTGTTTATGGCTAGGGTGATCCCTGTTCACATTAGTACTCGAGCCAAAGAATATCCATCACCTGTTGGGAAAGAGCCTGAGGTTCCCTCTAGCGCTCCTCCATCCAGTTCTGGTCCGCTTCATATTGAGAGACCTAGCACTAAGATGCTCGTCCAACCCCCTCCTAAAGGTGTACTCCAGAAATCTTCTTACAACCCTAATGTTCGTGCTGCTCAGCACTATAGCATTGTTGAGGACTTAGCCCAGGCTCTGTCAGCTATGTCCACTCTAGAAGTTCTCCAGAGCTGCCCCTCCCAGAGGAAATCCTTCCTATCGGCTATCAGTGGCATTGACCCGGCCGACTCGGATTTGATTTCTTTTGATCTCGACAGCCATATACCGAGACTACCTCACCAAATTTCCTTCCTTATCCAGGTCATCATCAACTCTAAAACAATTCATCGTACCATCATTGATGAAGGTGCTTCAACTTGCATAATGTTTGTTGCTTGTTGGAAGGCTTTGGTTCTCCGACTCTAAGTCAGTCTCCTACGACTTTGGAAGCCTTCGATGGGAGACAGTATTGCCCTTATGGTATAATCCAACGTTTGCCTATTACTTTGGAAGGGAAGACGGTCGAAGTGGAAGTTGAAGTCGTTGATGCCAATCTAACTTACAACCTCCTTTTGGGCCAAAGCTGGACATATGCCATGCGAGTCGTGGCTTCATCTCTATTTCGTGTCATTCATTTCCCTAATTAGGGGAAGATCATCACAGTAGACCAGCTGTCTTTCTTCGCCTCCTCTGCCGAAGGCAACGTGCCTTTTGTGGAGCATAACTCTATTCCATGGGAAAGTGTGGGAGCTGGAATCTTTAAAGATCCTGCCCTTATGGGTGTTTTCTCACTCCCACCCCCGAATGTCGCTCCTATTAATATGCTTTTCGTTTGATCCGATCCATGGGTCCTTCCCCCCGCTGATTAGATAAAATCTTGGGGCGATGAGATGCCGTTGAGTCTAGCCAAGCTCAACTATGCTGAGATTGTTTATGAATCGGCTCCCCCTCCTGAATCTGCTCCTTCGAGTAGAGCTCTTGACTCGTACGCTCATTCCCCTTGGCTTGGATACCACACTTCTTCAAACCCTTTAAAGGAAATATTTCCTTCTGATCAAGCAATTATAGAGACCTTGTCTCTCGAGGAACCCCCTTGGTCCAGTCATCACCTACGTTCCTCGTTCCTCCTTGCCCACTGGGAAATGCTTCCTTGTCTTGAGCGCTTTGCTTCTAGTTCCCCATTGCACCCTGTTGTTACCATCGACCCTTTTTCTAAACGGGACATTGATTATATGGCCTATAACCCTTGCTCCACTGGGTTGCATGGGTATATCATCATTTCCGTTGATTATTTTACAAAATGGGCCGAGATGATGCCTACATTATCTGGGATGGTCACACAGCAGCGCAACGGGATATGCCCTGAAATGGGCTTTACTTGAAAAAATATTATGCGTGAATTCCATGCACTCTGATTTGTACATACGTGTGTTTAGCAGGTGTGTTGAATGTGTGTGTGTTTTCATGTTTTGGCTTGGTGCATCGGCATTATTGCCGCTTATTGTGTCTTTTTGCTTCTTTTGCAGATGTCTGGTGCACCCTACGTTGATTTCGCTGATGGTGCCTACCACAGTACCCGCAACATGTCTTCTGCAGCATGGGTGATCTATGATCCTCATGGTGAACTGGTAGACCTTCAAGGTGTTTGTCTAGGTTGTACCACAAACAATGTCACTGAGTATAGTGTTTTTATTGAGTTACTGGCTGAGGTGATTAATCTCGACATTCGTACATTGCTTGTGAACCTGGATTCTCAGCTTGTCGTCCACTAGCTCAATGGGAAATATTCCATCAGAGACCATCAGATTTTAAGGTTGAATTTACGTGTTAAATTGTTAGAAAAGAATTTTGATTTCATCACATATCAACACATTCCACGAAGGTTAAACATGTTAACTGATGCATTGGCAAACCATGTATTAGAAAAACATTTACGTAACATGTAATCAAAACCGCATATAAGAAGCATGTAAAAACACAACAAAGTACCATAGGAATATGTATATATATATATATATATATATATGTATATGTATATATCGTGTGGCGCATCGAGGCGCTCAAAAAATAAGTGTATGTGTCCAAAAAGAGTCTGTGTTCTCCATACATCTGAGACACATGTATCTCAAAAGAATCATCAGCGAAAAATAAACCTAGGCGTCTACTACGGTGGGTTATGCTCCCTATAGCACAATGCTTCTCGGGCCACCCGCCTCAGCAGGCGGTGCACCCTGGGTTTCACTCCTACTGTGTGGATTTGCAACGCTACGGGGACCTCCTCAACCCCCATGTAATCAGGGATCCCCACCATTAGACCCTCAAGGTTTCGAGCCACTGTCTCCATCTCGTCATCCTCCGGGGGAGCCAAGGCCAGTGCTCTGATGCCCTGTGCATCCCTCTGTTCCTCTGGAGCCAACTCAAAGGGTCTCACTGGTCCCACATCTACAATTCTGTAGTGTTTGTTATTAGGAAATATACATGAAAAAACATAAAAACATCATAAAAAATAAAATGCAAAAATAATGTGATCAAGTGTCTTACCACCATCATCCCACTACTCTCCAGCGGGTAGCTACATGTCAGGATCTCCGCGGAAGTCCATGCCAGCATATGGCCAATCCTCGATGAAGATCACTTGATGCTCCAGCCACTCTCGAAACAGTGTCCCCCATGACGTTGGTCGTTTGCCACCTCCTCGTGGCATGACGTGTGTCCACCGTGTAGCCCTGATCTCACGTGGTCTAGGAAAATCCAAATCCATGTCCTGTAACTACAGTGCTAGCACCCACTCTAGCATGAGCGGGACTAAAATGAACCCATAACCAAACTACTTCATCTCTCCTTGTTGGCAGCGAGTAAGTTGCCTCTTCATATTTGCCGTCAATGTGTCTGCCCAGTTAAACATGGTTGGATTGAGACATTCGAGAGCCAGCTGGAGATGGGTCTTTGAAGCCTCGTGTTGGGCTTGGGAGCCTGCTGCCTGTGTCACCATGAATAACATAGCATGAAGGACTATGTCCTCCACTATCGGGATTGCCACCTTCCCGCTTTTCGTTTTTCGTGCCCCTAGGCACACTTGAGCCATCAACATCTCTAGAGAATCACCCCCGGATCGCTGCCCCTCTAGAATGGGCCTCTCGCCACGACGGGACAGCCCAGTCAAAAAATATGTGTCTGTAGCGTCAAACTCGATATCTCAGCCTCGGATGATGAATTTCCCATCTGTGGGATTCCAGGCCCAGATCAGTAGCTCTAGTAAATCAGGTTGTGACCGAAGGTGCGGAGTGAGGAAGAATTTGAGCAATCTTCATGCTCGTAATGCATTTCGGCGCCCCACATTGGAAAAAGCTTGAATATCATTGTAATCATGCGTTTGTTGTTTCTAGATAGATGCCATTATAGCCTGCATGACGAAAAAAATGAATTAGCACTTCTTTTGAAAAATTCAATGTGTAAGTGGCATAAAAGTATAATTTCGCGTCGTCATCACGTCTGTTTTTAAAATAGACATGATGACGCGAGGTAGCTAGTTCTATTTTTTCGCGGTCATTGCAAAAGCACATCACTTTTCCGCGATGATCAGAGCGCGTTATGTGTAAATTTTTTCTGTCATCGCGGACCCGATGGGGATACCTGCGATGACTGAGCGACGAAACTCGGTCCAAAAAATCTGCCTAAACTAACACATTTAATGGTCAAAATGCATGAAAAAGGTATTGAATTGAAGCACAGGACGAACTCTATCTACCTGGAGGGAGTTTCAGGGTGAACGATGGATGAACGAGGTCGAAATTAGCTCGCCAACCTTGGTGCTCCAAAATGCTCCACAGTGGAATGAATAGTAGCAATGGTAAAAGTGGATTAATTAACCCCTTTTTATAGTAATTTTTGGAAATTAAAAAATTATATTTTATAAATGTGGGGCTTTCCTCATTTTTATCACATGGTTAAGTTAAAATTTGGTTTTTCAACTATGTTTTTACATATATTGTTCATTTTATATCGAATGGGTTCACATGTGACATGTTTTGTGCAGAGCTATAGGTAGTGGAGTCTCATGTACACTTGATCCATGAAGTCGTCTTTAAGCTCTTTTCCGACTTGAAAAATGAAAAGATCACCGAGTTGTTCCTCTTGACTCGTTAAAAGTAAATAAGAGGCGGTCGCCTTTAAGCTCTTTTCCGACCATCTACAAACGAAAAGATTGTCGAGCCTTTGTCGTTTCAAGCTCGTTATTGGTTACAAAATGACGTGATTTCAGTCGCTTTTCTACTTTTTCAAGTCGAAGTCACTAATCATGAAAAGTACTCCTCGATCGTAATGGTCGGGTAGTTCTTTAGAGTATTGTTTTATACTTTTTCGGGCTCGAGAGACACAAATCTACGAAAAAGGACCCCCCTGGAGTTTTCTTTTCTGTGTCTTTTTCAAACTCTCTAAACATGAAAAAGACTTCGAGTTTTACCTATGTCGGACTCGTTAAACCTTGACGACATTGGACTTGTCACCATGACGAGACTCAAGTTTCTCCACCCTAGGGCTTGTTAAACTATTACTAGGTTAGATGCAACCAATGGTTGAACTTATATCACAAGCATATGCTATCTCCTTCAAGCTGTTTTCGAAAACAATTGGGGTACTCGCCAGCAATGGTGGGGGAAAATTTGGAAAACATCGTTGATTGTCTCTGGCAGCTAGTCACTCTTGAACATTGACACTTCTGCTTCTTGTCGGGTTGGGACATCCATATGTCGTCATTTGGCCTTGTGTGGGTTTGGGTTGTCATTTAGCCTCATTCCATTTGATTCATGCCATTGTCATCAAGCCTCTAATCCCATGGTACCTGAATGCTGCCACCCTCCGGAGTCGTGTCGCCGACATGTTCAAGAGTATAATCCTTCTGCGGTTTACACCTTTGTCTCCTTCTCTGATACTCTGTTTTGCCATCTACCACTTGTTCCTTATCTTGTGTCGTTGATGGGGGAAACATTATGGCCCTCCTGCGATGGGTTGTCTCCTGTCGACTTCAGCTCATCCTCTAGGAGATTGATCTAGAGATTCCATTTGGTACCTTAGAGCTTGCATGCCTCAATGGCAAGTTCTTCGCACCTGACGGTCGACTTTCATCATTGGTCATTGATTGGGTGATTCCATGAGTGTTTGGCTTCAACTCCTTTTTCACACTCCATGGATTGTGCTAGCTAGCACCTTGAGAACCATTGGCAATATTGGTGGTTTCTCTCGTGCTTGTTAACGGTTTCCATCATTGACCGTTAATCAAGTGACTTTCTATCATGCTTGACCTCAGCACACCTATTCGCATGTTAGAATTGTACTATGATTGGTTGGGTTCAAGACCCCGAACTCAGATCACACACGTTCGGGCTGCATGGATTGGGTCATGATACATGACTCATTGATGGGTGGCTGCGACCATACCTGAGTCTTTATGGGTGGCTGTGACCATACCTTAGTCTTTATGGGTGGTTGCGACCACACCTTTGTCATTATCATGGTCTCATTAGCTGGGTGGCTGTATCCATACCACAAACCTATTTTTTATGTCTTTTGGATGGCTACGCCTATGCCTAGACTACATGTACTTCAGAGATATCAGTTCGACTTGCATACAGGTCCTTCCAGATGGTGCTCTAGCTCAATCAGTTTTGTAAATAATTTCACCCCTCCCACTCTCTTGGCCTTCATACTTTAGGGGGCATCTATTACATAGTAATTTATCACCACTTTCACTCCCAGTCTTCTCACTGTGTCATGTGTCCAAGTCAAACATGCTTATGATAGAAAAATGCTCTCCTTTGCTGCCAATTGACCCACTTTTCCTAAGTTATCTACCTCATCGTGGATATGGGCATAATAAATGCACTAAAAGGTGCTCATGAACAGTCCATTCGCGCTGCCAGCATGGAAGTACATCTAATTCCCACGATGGCCTGATTTTAAGCACTAGTGCGGGGCTATGTGTTTCCTTTGGTGATGATCTGACTAGCCGCAATAATCACTTGCGATGTCAGCACCGAAGCTCAGTTTTGTGCCCGCAATGATCTAGATTGGGTGAATTTTTTCCAACAGTTGGCCTTCCAGATGACTCCAGACCTATTTTTTGGCCTAGTTTATGTCGCCCTTCCTTCCCTGGTGTGGCAGTTCTGTCAATTGTGCTACCTTCCTTTGATGATAAGCTCTCCTTTCCACCTTTCATGGAGACTCCTTCTCCTATTTAAACTCTCACCATTGATATGCATTTCCAATTCTAGATAGTTGGCTAGTTGAGCAGTGTTGTTAGTGTTTTGTGAGTTTGCTACATAGCTAGTGTGAGTGTGGCAAGTGTGGGATTGTTGATAGCTTGTGGAAGGTTGTGAAGTGCTCTTAAACTTGTGTAAAGCTTATGAGTGAGAGAGATCTTGTGTGTTGGGAGATCCATATCCAAAGAGTGAATGCTTGAAGAATATGCTAGCTGGACCCTTCTGAGAAGGCTCGTGACGTCAAGACTTTGGTTGTAAGCTGACTCTTATTTCATTATTAATGCAATCAATGATGTTTTCCTATGTCTTGTATGTAATGTACTTGATATCTCATGACTTCTTGAATTTGTGAGTAAATAGTTCATTATTGTATCCGGTTACGTGATTTGTTGTATTTCCTTTGCTTTGTTTCAAGTTGATCACTCATTGAGGAGAAGGAAGCAGAAGTTGGAGGAGCGCAATGGAACTCTATCAACCACCGGTTGAGGTGGGCCTCCAACTTTAACTGTTTAAGGAAAGCTATTGTTGATCTGTCCTTGTTTGTGACTAGACCCACTCTAGCGCTACAGGGGTTGCCTCTATCCACAGGGGGAACACTTTCCTGCATCACAGCAGTCTTCGAGTTTAAATAAAGGAACATGCCCCAAGCACGTTCCTTCAAAAACAATTTCATCTAGTAGCAGAGGGGTTTGTAAGCGGACCTTGCTCTTGTTGATATCTTTTGGCATCTTGGTCTTGCCCTTATGCGGAGGGATGTACTCAGGCAACCGAGTGATAAGGTCAACACCCTGGGCTTCAACTTCCTCCACGTCTATTCCCACATCCTCATCATCCATCAAGATGTCTTTGATTTCTTCCTCCTCCGGCTCGAGATTAATGGCTTTGCCCTTTTCCTTTGCGGTGGGCTTGTCCTTTGGTGGGTTTCGTCTCGGCTATGCACGCACCGGTATTGTAGCCTGCTTTCCCTTCTTATCCTTCGCACTCTCCTTGGTTGGGGCAGGCTTTGGCCTCGGTAGCCTTGGTGATTTGGGGAATTCTGTTAATACTTCAGAAACCTTTGGAGCAACTACTTCGACCTCCATAACAATTTCTGGCATATACTCCTCAACTGTCACTACTTCGGTGTCCATAGTTGTTGCTAGTGTCGACATAACATTAATCAACAATGCTCATGATGTCGATGGTAAGTTCCCAAATGTTGAACTCACTATCATAGCCTCGAAGAAGTCTTGGTTCATGTGTGCCTAAGAGCTCAACAAATCAATTCTCAAAATAGAAACTATTTTTTGCTAGGCATCCACCTATAATTTATAGGGCATTTTGAATTAAAATCCAACTGTTCCCCCCACATTTGGTTCATTAATGCCATATTGGCAGCAAATTTTCATGGATTTGACCCATAAATTCCATCTTAAATGTCAGCTGTTTACTCCATTTGTCCACATTTATATCATCCAATCATGAACAGTGACTTTAAAAGTCACTTTCCAGCCGACCTTCATGATTTTTCCCTGGGTAGAGAAACTCCCTTCGTGCTGCCGTGAACCCTGTGAGACTTCCTTGCTTTGTACAATCCTCCAATCATGCATCTCCCCAACTCGAGCAGTGTAGTTTATAGTCCTGTGCCTCCTTTCAGCTGCCTAGAGTGCTAAGACTGTGCTACCTTCATATAGTCACATGGTCGGACCACCGGTGTATGGCTTCAATCGACTGCCATTCAACTTTCCTGGGAAGGGATCTCCATTCAATTTAACCAACTGAACTACTCCTCCATCGGTAATATCCTTAATGACATAGGGTCCTAACTAGAGCACTCTGAATTTCCCTAGAAATTTATCAAACTTGATATCATATAACAAAACTAGGTCATTTACCTTAAAGGTGTGCAACTTAATGTGTCAACCATGTGATGCTTTTTCACGCTGCTTTTGGACCTGTTGGTGAAATATAGCTAGAAATATTTCTTCCTCAAGCTTAGCCAACTGCACGAACCTCTCCTCCAGGGCACTTTGATCCTTCATACCCCTGAGGGCCACTATGCATAGACTAGGCACAATGTATTCCATGGGCAGCACCACTTCAACATCATAGACAAGCCTAAAGGGTGTTTTTCTAGTCAATTTTTTGCACGTCATCCGATAAGCGCATAGTACTGTGGGTATGTGTAGATCCCAATCGCTTCACTGAGCATTGAAAACCTTGTTCAGCATGTTCTCTAGCACTTTACTTAATGCTTCCACTGTCCCATTAGCTGCAAGAGATAAAGCGTGATTTTCTGGTGATATACCTGAAATTCCTCCGTTAGCGCGTTAATCATCTCATTCAGAAAGTGCATACCACGATCACTCATCAAAAGCTTTGGACACCCAAATCACGTCAGCACATACTCAAAGAGGAACTTCACAATAGTCATGCATGTACAATCTTTTATAGGTTGTACCTTTGCCCATCGAGTCAAATACTCCGTCACGGTGATAATGTACCTCTCTCCCGTCTTCTTCCCTTGGGGCTGAATGGGTCCCACAAAATATATCGCCCATTTATGAAAGGGTTTTAATGTCACTTGTGGATTCAGAGGCAACTTATCCCTCCACGATGGCCTGCTAGTCATTTGACACACATCACATGCTTTGCAGTAGGCTTTTGAAATTTGATGGAGGTTTGGCCACCACAACCTTGCATGTAGAATCTTTTGTGCAATCACTCTTACTCCATAATGTCCTCCTGTGCCGCCCCCATGAGTGTTCATGAGGATACTGCTCCTTTCAAACTTTGGTACATATCATCGCAATATTTTATCAGACCCCATTTTGTATAAATTCCCAGCAATGACAGAAAAATCTGTCACGTGCACCACTAACTCCTCCTTCTGTTGAACGGTGTAACCTTCTGGGCAGTTTCTGTCATTAGAAAGTGTATGATATCTTCAAAATGACCATCTCCGACATGCACTACAAATAGCTACACTTAAGACAATCCCTCCTCCAAGTTAGTCGGCTCTTCCCTTGTTTCGATGAGTGACAGATGGTCTGGTCCTGCGTTCAGTCATCTAGGTTTCACAATAACTTCAAAATCATACTCCTGGAAAAATAACAACCACCTGCAGATTCTCCCCCCCAACACAGGTTTATTGTCTAGGTACTTCAACGCGAAATGATCTGTATACATCTTAAAATGGCCACCCAACAAATAGTGTCTAAACTTTTATAGTGCATATACCATGGCTAACCCTTCGTGATCGGTGGTGGAATAATTCCTCTCTATCTTCGATAACCTTCTACTTATGAATGCTATAGGATGGTCTAAGTATCCTCTGCCAGCATGTGTCAATACTACTCCCAGCGCTATACATGACACGTCGACATGTACATGAAACTCCTTCTTCCAATCCAGGAAGACTAGAATCGGCACGATGACCATCTTTTTTTTAATACATCCAAGTTTTTCTTACAGTCCTCATTCCAGTAGAATGTGACATCCTTTTTTAACTACTCCATAGGTGTGGTAATCTGGGCATAGCCTTTGATAAACTTTTTGTAATATCCAGTATGTCCTGGGGTAGTGCACAACTGTTTCACACTTCTCGGAACTTCTAACTTAAGTATCACTTCGATCTTCATGGGATCTACCATTGGTCCCTGTCTACAAACCACATGACCCAACAGAGTCCCAAAAGGAACACAAAACAGGAATTTCTTCAGATTGAGCGCGATCTGGTATCTTTGACAGGTATCTAGCATCAAGAGCAAACTTTCCACATGGCGTTTGACCAGCCCAAACATAGTCCAGTTATCAAAGTACACTTCCAGGAACTTATGAATGAATTCTTTGAATGCAGCAATGACTACGCACGAGAAAATCACAGGAACATTCTCCAATCCGAAAGGCATTACAGTGTACTAAAAACACCCCCACTCAATCGCGAAGTTCATCTTGCTCCTATCCTCCGACATGATTTTGATCTAATGGTATCCATAGAACCCATCAGTGAAGGAATATGTTACCTAGACACCAACATTGTCCAACACTTCATCAGTGAATGGAGTCGGGAAAGGATCATGTACGCAAGCGTCATTCAACTTCCTGAGATCTACACATATCCTTATTTCATCCTTATACTTCTTCTCTTGTACCACCACTGGGCTTACCCAATCAAATTCTTCTATGGGCTCAATGATTACTACCACAAACATCTTGTCTAGCTCTAAGCGAACCTTCTCCTTATACTTTGGATTGAGACGGTAAGGTATTTGCTCAATTGGTTTCACGTCGGGCTTCAACATGATATTCATAACACCCAGGTCTCCTATTATCCGTTTAAGATCCATAAACTTGGTAGGGAACAAATTCTAGTATTCATGGAGTAATTCAGCAACCTTATCCACCACAGCGTCATCCCAGTAATCTCCAATCTTTGTGAATTTGGGCTCTGCCTCCGTGCCAATATTTACCTGTTTTATGTTCAATGGCACGGTTATATCAGGATTCTCAATCTACGGTCCCTCAACCTCGGGACCACCTTCTGTTTCAGGGATGTTAATCTTTCACACATCCTCATCTTCTTCAGCGGTTACGTTATAACATTCCAGTGCATGACTCAACTGAGTAGTCCAATCGGGTTGAATAAGGTCCAAGGGATCTTGCGGTATCCTAAAGATTGTTGCTTTCACTTCTTGTAGCGATTCATCAATATAGTAAAACCCATCTTCAAAGCTAAATGTCATTATGAATCCTTCGTGTAAAATATCCCATTCACCTGTACCATGGAGGAGCTCTTCTCTAAGTACTAGTTCATTGGGATGACATCCAAGGTGTGTCAGAACAAGTGCACCCATTCAGGTTGTGGCTTCATTCCATAAGCCTGAGCCAATTTGGCCAAGTGTATGCATAGATCATCATGCCCATCATATTTGTCTGTCATTTGTACCTTTGGCTTCCTAAAGCGTGTTCTCATCATCCTCCTACATTTGTGCCAATCATCAAATCTACCCTTGTACATACCCCACCACCTAGCAGGGGTAGCATCCAGTGCCCAGTGTAAAGCTTGGAAGTGCTACTTTTCTGGTACCTCCCTCTAAATTGCATCAAAAAATATATCTGCATCATTCAGGCCATCATGATTCATAAGTGGGCAGATTTCTTACCTCTAACGACACACAACACACTGACCGGGTCATCATGTTACAACTCAGTGTGGTTACCTCATGTAACCAATTCTGCTAGCACTCTAATTCTTCATCAGAGTTTGAGGTGCAGGAACTCTGATGATCCCATGTAATCCATCCAACCACTGTTGAATTCCCCCAATCTTGGTCTCGTGCTGTTATCTTATATATACAGTCCAAATCATCATTGCTCTCATAATCATGGACTGGTTCAGTATAGTGCAATCCTTCAGCGGGATCTAGGGGTACTATTACTTGGAGTGATTTCTTTTCAAATATCATCTTTCACTTCTTTAGGTTGATTACCCCGTTCATATCAGTAGCCCAATCAATGCTCAGGAGCACAAGGTAGGGGTTGTTGTCATCCATAATTTCTATAACTTTAAAGTTAGCTAGTGTGCTCACACTTTCAATATATATAGTCACCCCTTGCAACCACCACATGGGGATGACCTTATGCTGATTTTCCATCCTTAACTAAATTGGAGACAACTGCAGCATGGGTCTTCCCATCCATTCCCAAGTCTTCCTTGGTAGGACATTCACATCTCACCCCAAATCCAAAATAACCTAATCCATTTCATACTCTCCTATCTGCGCGATTAGTCTCATCTCTCATCCTATCCTTGTTTTATGCTTACCAATATTTTGTACCATGCGCATTTTACCCAAAGTGTTTCTGGCGCATCTATTTATAAGCTCATGTAATCCCTTCACAATCTTGCTATCACGTAGCAACTTCATACAGGTCTCTGGAAAGGTCATAAGCATAGAAGGGTCCATCTCTGATCTAGCTTATCCTTGCTCGCTGAGGTGGAGGCCTCAATGAAGCTCTTCTTTGCTTCCATGAATGTTTCACGTGCATGCTCAAAATCAAATTCAACCTCCTTCGCTAGAGCTTTGTGAACCCATGCATTGTCTTCGAGTTTTTCCCCTTATCATACCTTGTTGTAATTCGACTTTGGAGCACTATATTCACATTCAAATCCTCTTCACAAGGCTCAAACCTCATCATCTGCAAGTACTGAGTCGATTGAGGTGGTAACGACCCTTTGTTGTGTATCCTTGCTATCAGTGTAGGGAAGTATTCTATCTCATGATAAAACAAAGTGCAATATTTTCACAAAGGATGCATTCGGTTAGTGAAATCATGGGCATAGTGTCCTGGTCCTCCGCAATTGTAGCTGATTAGTTGTCCCTGACCTCTGCCAGGTCCACCTCTGCCTCAACCTCATCCACACCCCTGAAAGCCTGTTCGCACCATCCCCACACTCTAGTCAAGGGGTGGCATTTCTTCTTGAATCCTATAGGTGGGTTTTTTGTCCATCATCAATTCATAGCTTCAGAATTTGTTCTCATCATTCCCTACTAATCTACAAAAGTTGTAAAACAGTTGCTATGGTGTTTGTATAAACTTCTGCAGCAAATCATAGTTATCTGTCGTATGCTTTCCAGCTACCTGACATATAGCGCACCACAACACAGGCCCCATGCTTGGTCTTACTTGAGCTTCTGGCCTCAAGGGCATTGGTACCCCTCCTGCAATATAGTTCGGAAAGACTAGGCAATGGTCCTTGTCATGCCCCTGACCCTTGCATTTTAAGCACCATACCACTTCATGGACCTCTAGTCGAATTGTTCTGTCCTGCTTCAAACTTTGCATCTCAAGCCAAAGATTTTGCAACTGCGCATGGATCTATTGAACCCCCACATTTGGATCTTGTAGTGGTGTTTCATGTAGTCTCATTGCAATCTCCAAGGCCTTTGCTTGAGTCATTGTTTTCTGTTGTGATAGTGCAACCCTTAGGTGTGGTAGGAGTGAAGCCATGAACCACTCGTGGTGTTGTCCATCTGTTAAGTTCATATTAGCTTCGTGGATTTTAAACTTCAACCTCTGATATAATTCCCAAGTTGTCTCACTTGGTTTCATCACGTTCTCCTTGAACCCCACAATCGACTGTGCCTCGGATTTAGGCCTAGTGAATTCTTTATTCAACATGGTTTGGATGTCTACCACTCGAGCGTTTGGGTTATCATTAGAGTATTTAATGTACTAGGTTAGTGTGTGATCCTAAAGCGCACTAAGCATTGTTTCCTTTTTCATGTGATCATCTGGAATTCCTTGAGCTTCCCATACAAATTTTATGACCAACCATAATTGGTTGTTGGATTATAAGGGCTTGACCCAGGTTTGGAAGAGTTACTTAGCCAAACCAATCCCGCAGTTACTGGCCCTTTCAGCAACAACCCGTGGAGCGTGAACTAAGGTCTCACTCGAGGTAGTAGGGGAGGGTGTTGGAACTAGGTTTCCACACCCTAGGGATGTCTTGGTGTGGTCTGGAGGTTTTGCTCACTGGTTTATAGCTTTGCGCTGCTCGGTACTCGCACAGATCCAGCTTGAGTATATCTTTCTTATTAGTGCGCTATTCTATTAGATGATGTGGTTATTAATTACCAAGGTCTTTAAGTAAACATTTAACAAACATAATTGATTCGCACATTAAAATAAACCCAGATTTATACTCATTCCAACCATAAGCCAATAAGATTAAATAGATATTATGACAGTTCAGAAGAAACACATAATTGCAGAAGAAACTTATCTTTATTTCCACTTTGTCCTTAATACGTCCAGATCCACTCTGCGCACTCAGCTGCAGGGGTCCGCACACATAGCTGCAGACTTTCTAGGCCTCTGCGCACACAGCTACAGAGCCTCTATCTAGTACCCAAATCCCTTAACTTGGACTTACAGACGCTTTCCAAATATATTTTTTTCAAGAACCCATTTCATTTCATATTATGAAAACTCGACTCTTTCTACCCATAGAGCCTCACTCTATTTATACCCTTCTTTGGCCCACGATCCCTGCATGGGCCGGCTCTATTTATATATCTTTACATTATTTTTAGGTGGAATACCCTTTGACTCAGTCCTACTATAATTTGCACTCCGCATACTTCGGAGTTTTTACAATAATTTAATCCTACTTTTTAGGCTTTCTACCCCAAAACCCATTTCACGGGACCTCCGCTACCCAACAATCCCCCAACACAATCATTGTGACTCATCCCAAGTCACTCGTTGGTGTAGCTAGATGCTCTACCTTGGCTTCGTGGTTCACCTTCCTGTGAGTGCACTCATCATCCTACTGCTCCTTCATTGTTTCCTGCAATGATTCGTCTGGCTCCTACTTCAGTGTTTCTACCATGTTTCACAACCGATGATGCTCATTCTATTCTGCTCGATTAATACAGAACACCCCCTCATAGTATTTTATCACGAGTAGAGGAGCCACATACGAGACCTCCTAGTACCACCACAGCCACATCTGATCTTCGTATCTTCCCTTCACACTGTCTGCCACAACTTGTCTTGCAATTTTGAAAGATCGTGGCTACTTTCCACAACATCCCAATCTTCAAGGGACATCAAAGACGATTTATTAACTACATATCTACCTGTGGTCACCCTCTATCTAGCCTTTTGTTGTTCTGTTGTAGTGCGTCGTCCTGCCCCTAGGCAAGGAGATGGCATCTGGACCAATTCTACTTCGTATTCCCGCTTTTCCGGTACATCCCCCACTGGTGATGCTGCAGCCTGCGGGATTCCCATAGCTATTAGCCCCATGCTTCTTAGAAAGTCTTGTTGCGCTATTGGCCAAATTACTACCTGTGGGTGCATACCTTGTGCAGAGATAATGAATAGCTCCATTTGCGTTTCCAAAGTGTAGGTCACCTAGTGGATTCCCCTTGGTGATTTATAAGCCATGTGAATTTCGAATGCAGTGATTGTTGCTTGTTCCAGTTCGTGTAAGATTTTTGTGTAAAACTCATGGTAGCTTTTTCCACATTTGGTTTGTACTGTTTCTCTTAATTTCCCATTGCTCGCTCCCTTTTGCCATGATGTAAACATCTTGTCATGAATAGTGATATAAATGGTCATCATTCCTTTTATCAGCTCATCTGCATGAGCCTTCTCGTGCGACCGCAACCCTTGAGTGTGTCAAATGTATGCGCACCGTAGTACTCGCGCATCTGTCTCCCAGGCTACTTTATCGTCCCCTTCTCTCTTGCAACTGGGTGGAGTGGTGAGACTATCTTCTGAATGGCTAGTTAGGCAGTCGGCCTGCCCG
Organism: Pinus taeda; assembly: GCA_000404065.3. Classification (NCBI taxonomy): domain Eukaryota; kingdom Viridiplantae; phylum Streptophyta; class Pinopsida; order Pinales; family Pinaceae; genus Pinus; species Pinus taeda. The sequence continues at coordinate 173,311 of APFE030605214.1, forward strand.
TGTAGAGCTTGAGGCAACTGCCATTCACTCTTCCCGAGAAGGGGTCTCTATTGAGTTTAGCCAGCTGAATTGCACCCCCATCGGTGACTTCTTTGACGACATAAGGTCCCAACCAGTGCATGTGGAGTTTTCCTGGGAATATTTTGAACTTACTGTCATAAAGTAGTACCAGATCATTCTCTTTGAAGGTGCGCACCTTGATATGGCAATCGTGCCACGCTTTCTCGTGTTGTTTCTGTACCTGCTGATGCAATCCAGCTAAAAATCGTTCCTCCTCCAAATCTTCTAGCTGTGCGAACCTCTCTTCCAAGGCCCCACGGTCTACCATACCTATGATTGCCGTGATCCGCAAACTAGGCACAATATATTCCATAGGCATAATAGCCTCCTTTCCATAGACTAAGCAAAACGGTGTCTCGTCTGTCAGCTTCTTGCACGTCGTTCAATATGCCCATAGCACAGCAGGGATGCTCAAGTCCCAACCATTGTGGCATGCATTATACACCTTAGTCAATTCGGTCTCCAAAATTTTGTTGAAGGCCTTGACGGTCTGATTTGCTTGCGGATGGTAGGGCATACTTTGTTGGTGATATATCTAAAATTCCAACATGAGTGTGCTAATTGTTTCATTCAAAAAATGTGTTTCCCTATCACTCATGAGAATTTTGGGGCAGCCAAACCTGGTCAAGACGTTCTCAAACAAAAATTTTGTTGTTGTCGTAGTCGTGCAATTCTTAACTGCCTACGACTTGGCCCATTGGGTCAAATATTCGGTCACAGTGATAATATAACATGCGCTCGTCTTTCCTCGCGGTTCAGTAGGCTCGACGAAGTCAATTGCCCATTTCTCAAATGGCTGTAGCGTTATCTATGGCTGAAGTGGAATTTCATCCCTTCATGACGATTTTCCCATCCATTGACATACATCACAGGCCCGACAGTATGCTTTCGAATCTTGATGTAGAGTAGGCCACCATAATCTGGCACAAAGAATCCTCTAGGCTGTGGCACGGCTCACATAATGTGCTTCGTCCAGGATCTGGTACATATCAACGCAATATTTCGTCATTGCTCATCTTGTAGAGGTGGCCTATAATTACAGAAAAATATATTGCACGTATCACTAATTCCTTCTTTTACTGGACAAAATACCACTGCGGCGTAGTGCTCGTAGTTAAAAAGTAGATAATATCTTCAAAGTGGCCATCTGCAATGCGCATGGCATATAACTGGGTGTTCAGGAGTCCCTCCTCTAGATTTTCTGGTTCTTCACCAATCTCAACTTAGGATAGGTGATTTGAACCTGCATTTAGATGTCCCGACTTTACAACAACCTCAAAGTCATATTCTTGAAATAGTAGCAACCATCGACAGATGTGCCCCCCCAACACAGGCTTATTCACTAGGTATTTGAGTATAGAGTGATCAATATACATCTTAAAATGTCCACCGAGCAGATAGTGGCGGAACTTTGGGAGCACGTATACCATCGCCAATCCTTCTCACTCAGTAGTAGAGTAACTCTTTTCTATTTTGGACAACCTGTGACTTGCAAATGCAATCAGGTGATCAATTCCTTTTGTGCCTTCTTGAGTTAGTACCACACCCAACACGATACACGATGCATTGACATGTACATGAAATTCAATGTCCACTTTGGAAAGACCAGGATAGGGGAAGATTCCATCTTTTCCTTAAGCGTCTTAATGTTTTTGTTACATTCCTCATTCCAACAATACGTAGCATCCTTCTTTAGTAACTGTTCCATTGGAGCCACAATCTGGGCGTAGTTTTTAATAAGATTTCAGTAGTAGCCCATGTGTCCCAATGTAGCACATAGCTGCTTTACACTTCATGGTGCTTGCAAATTTAGTATGAAAACATTTTTTTCTGAATCCACCATCAGTCCTTGCTTACAAACCACATGGACTAGCAAGTTCCCGAAAGGAATGAGGAAAGTACGCTTCTTTAGGTTGAGCGCAATATGGTGCCAGTGACAAGTATCCAACATCAATCGTAAACTTGCGACATGTTTCTTAACCAAGCCAAATACGGTCCAATCATCCAGGTAAACTTCTAAGAACTTGTGGATAAATTCTTTGAACGCAGCTACCACAATACGAGAAAATATTGCCAACACATTCTTCAGCCCAAAAGGCATTACCATATACTAAAAACAATCCCATTCAGTAGCAAACGTTGTCTTTCTTCGATCCTCTAGCACGATCTTGATCTGATGGTTCCCAGAGAATCTATCCGTGAAGGAGTAGGCTTCCTGCCTACCCACATTTTATAGTACCTCATCTGTAAAGGGTCTTGGAAATGGATTGTTAACACAAGCATCATTGAGATTCCACAGATCTACGCAGATGTGGATCTCACCCTTCTGTTTCTTCTCCTACATGACCATAGGACTTACCCAATTAGACTCCTTGACTGGTTCAATAATCCCTGCTGCCAGCATTTTATCTGGAATTCTACACAGACCTTTGCTTTGTATTTTGGATTCAGTCGGTAGGGTCATTGTTTCATTGGTTTCGCATCTGGCTTCAAGGTTATTTTCATCATCCCTAAGTCTCCTAGAATCCCTTTCAGCTCTGTAATTTTTGTAGGGAATAAATCTCAGTATTCGCGGAGCAACTCGACGGCCTTTTCAACCGTGGTGTCATCCCAATAATCCCTAAGCATAGCATATTGTGGCTCTTCCTTTGTTTTTTAGATTTACTTGCTTTGTTTTCAATGGCACCGTGATGTCTGGATCTTCTATCTCGGGGCTACGCACCTCACGACTACCTTCAGATTCAGGTATATTAATTTGATGTGGGTCATCCTCATCATCTTCTACTTGTACATTGTAACATGCTAAGGCTTGGCTCAATTGTCGTGACCAGTCTAACGTCATGACTTCTTCTGGTTCCGACGGTGTTTTGAAGATGGCAGTTTTTACGAACTGTAATGTGTCATCCATAGTATCCATCCATTGATCTTAAAAGAGAAATGTTGACAAAAAACCTTCGCACAAGATATCCCACTCACCGGTGCCATGTTGGAGCTCTGTTTCCGTATACCATTTCCTGGGAATGACATCTAGGGTATGATAAAATAAGTGCACCCATTCTAGTTGAGGCTCTGTACCATAAGCTTTGGTCCATTTTCTCAAGTGTATGCATGAATTCTCTCATCCATCATATTTCTCCGTTATTTGTAGCACTGGCTTCCCAAATCTTATCTGCATCATACACCTGCAGCTTCACCAATCTTCAAAGGTTCCTTCATGGGTACCCCACCATCGCACTGGTGTCACGTGCAATGCCCATTTTAGCACATCAAACTGTTGGTACTGTGGTACTGTGCTTTTGAATTTAACCAGGAATTCATCCACTTCTGTCAATCCATCATACATTGGCATTTCATGGGTCTGAGCTTTAACGCAATACAAGGATTTTGTCATCATATTACAGTGTAGCGTGGTTACCCCATTCACCCTATTTCGCCCTTGCTCGTCTTCTTCATCTGAATCGATGGTGCATGAGCTGGCATAGCCCCATGAGGGTCTCATCTCCTCCTTTGGCCTATGTGCAGCAATCTTGTAGATACAATCCAATGCATCTTCCCTTTCGTCATTGAGCACAGGTTCTATGTAGCATGGTCCTTATGTTGGATCTAGCAGAATGACTACACGGAGAAACTTCTTCTAAAATATCATCTTCCTCTATTTGAGGTCAATAACCCCATTCATGGCAGTAGCCTAGTTGACCGCTAGCAATGCAAGGTACAGGCTATTTTCATCCATGATTTCAATAACTTCAAAGTTCGTCCGGGTACTTGCGCCATCAATATCTATTGTAATTCCTGTAGCCTTCCCATGGACAAGATATTTTTCTAATTGGCCATCTACAATTGGATAGGAGACCATTGTAGTGTAGGCTTACCCAGGTGCTCCCAAGTCTGTTTAGGTAATAAGTTTGCATCCGAGCCTAGGTCTAGAATGACCATCTCGTAGTCGCCAATTTGTGCCATTAACCGCATCACCTGACTCGTTCGTGATGCGTGTCTTCCTACTTTCTGGACTATGCGAGTTTCACCCCACCTTGTGCACCTAATAATCACTTCCTGTAACCCTCTAATTTCCCTATTGTCGCGAAGCAGTTTTATGCATGTCTCTAAAGAGGTAGTCAACATCAAGGGATCCCTATCCAGCTCAGGCCGATCCCTACTACCTCGGGTGGAGATGGCCATGAAGCTTTCCCTAGCTTCCATATTGGTTTTCCCATTGACCTCTCTTATGGCTACGCTGCTTTGCACTACCATGTTTACCATGGGTTTGTCGTCACAGGGTTTGGATCTCATCATCTATACGTTTTGTGTGGTTGTAGGAGGTGCTGCCTATTTTTCACGAATCTTCGCTATTAGCATGGGGTAATCTAGCAGCTCATGATCAAATTGCTCACAATACAGACATGATACTCGAGTTGGATTGGTACAATCCCGTGCATAATGTCCTGGTCCTCCACAGTTGTAATAGATTAGCTGTTCGTGACCCCTTCCTGGTCCCATTCCGCCCCATCCTCGACCGCGTCGTGGGAACCCATCGCGCACAAATGCCACGGCTAGATCCTGACCTCACACCTCAATCTACATTCTGTAGGTAGGTGCCTGGTGCCTGGTCCATCAACATTCGATAGCTGCGACAATCTCTTTCTTCATGACCCACCGATCTACAAAAGTTGCAAAAGAGCTGCTGGGGGGTCTGGTTGTATTTGGGCAATAGATGGTAGTTTTTGGTGTTATGCTTCCCTCCTACCTAATATATTTCTCACAAGAGTGGGGAAATCATGCTCAGCCCTACCTGTACCTCTAGTCGCAATGGTTTGGGTCCCCCTATTACCACAAAATTCACCAAGACTGGACAATGATCTTTATTGTGTCCCTAACTCCTACACTTTATACACCATATTTCCTCCCGAACTTCTGGGCATAGTGTTTTTTCTTGTTTTAACTTCTGTATTTCCAAACACAAATTTTGGACTTGTGCTTGGATTTGTTGAACTCCCAACCCTAGATCCTATACCAGGGTTTCGTGCAGCCACATTGTTGCCTCCAACGCTTTTGCTTGGGTTGAGATCTCCTACTGTGACAAGGCTAACTTCAGATATGGCGTTAGTGATGCGATGAACCAAGCACAGTGTTGTGCATCTGTCAAGGTCATGTTGGCCTCACGAATGGTGCTTTTCAACCTCTAATCCAAATCCCATGGAGTCTCATCAGGCATCATCGTGATCTCTTTGAATCCAACAACTAACTATGCTTCTGATTTAGGCCGATTAAACTCCTTTGTTAATTCAGTATGGATGTCCGCTGTCCCCGCCATTGGGTTGGTGCTTGAATACTTCATATACCATGTTATCACTCGATCCTACAATGCACTGACTAATATGGCTTTCTTGATATTATCATCTGTGACCTATTGCACATTCCATACTGACGTTAGTACAAACCAAAATTGTTCTGGATCTTCGCCTCCTACTCCTTTGAACACTGGTAATTGAATCGTGTTTGCCATAGTTACTCTTGTTCTACTCCCATCCCTGATTCTCTTGATTTTTCAACGTTCTTTTATATCGAGTCCCTACACATCACACCGAAAACCCCTTATGCAGATTCTGGTCCTCGCAGCAGAACCATTTATTGGCTTATATGGGCCTGACCCAGGTTTGGAAGAGTTATTTAACCAAACAAATCCCGCAGCTACTGGCCCTTTTCGCAACAGCCCGCGGAGTGCGGACTGAGATCTCACCTGAGGTAGTAGGGGAGGGTGCTGGAACCAGGTTTACACACCCTAGGGATGTCTTGGTGTGGTCTGGAGGTTTCATGCACTGGTTTACAGCTTCGCTTTGCTTAGTACTCGCACAAATCCAGCTTGAGTATATCATACATATTAGTGCGCTATTCTATTAGATGATGTGGTTATTAATTACCAATGTCTTTAAGTAAAAATTTAACCGACACAATTGATTCACACATTAAAATAAACCTATATTTATACTCATTCCAACCATAAGTTGATAAGATTAAACAGATATTATGACAGTTCAGAAGAAACACAGAATTCCAGAAGAAACACAGAATTCCAGAAGAAACTTATCTTTATTTCCACTTTGTCCTTAATACATCTAGATCCGCCCTATGCACTCAACTGCAGGGGTCCACGCACACAGCTGCGGACATTCTAGGCCTCTACTCACATAGCTACAGAGCCTTTATCTACTACCCCAATCCCTCGACTCGGACTTATAAACGCTTTCCAAATATCTTTTTCTCAAGAACCCATTTCATTTCATATTATCAAAACTCTACTCTCTCTACCCATAGGGCCTCACTCTATTTATACCCTTCTTTGGCCCACGATCCCTGTGTGGGCCGATTCTATTTATATATCTTTACATTATTTTCGAGCAGACTACCCTTTTGTTCAATCCTACTATAATTTTCACTCTGAATGCTTCAGAGGTTTTACAATAATTTAATCCTATATTTTGGGCTTTCTGCCCCAAAACCTGTTTGGCAGGACCTTCACTACCCAACACTCATCCATGTCCTCATTTCCCAAGCCTTTGAAAAAAGGTAGGTTCACTTAATTTACCATGCTGAACTGCGGTGGAGGTGGAGGTGGTATGGGATAAGTCATAGGTTATGGTGGTGAATTTGGAGGTGGTGTGGTTCGAGGTGGCAGTCGCAAGAATCCTTGTCTTATTAATTGAATATCACTTCGCGGAGAAGCTTGTGCTACTCCCTCTTTATCACCCAATGGAGGTGAAACCAATGGACTATATTCAAGACCCTTTCTCCCTTCATTCCTGTAAGTATCTCTACTTCGCGTAGCTCCAAATATGAAGGTAGTTGCATAACCCGTTTTTCACACAATAACTTTTTAACCTAGGTATTCAAAGACTTTAAGTACTTACCTCATGGACCCTTGAAAAAGTGTTGCTCCACCTCATTGTAGCTGACTAAGGTATCAACCGCGTATTCAATCACAATCCTCCTATGATGAAATCAAGCCAATGATTGACAACACAGGTGATCTTACCCTCAGAGGCTTCCAGTACCTGTACTAACTTCGGGGTCCAAAAAATAGGACCATTAAGCCTCCACCTTCCTTGACTATTCGCTAACTTCACAATCCACTCGTATAGCTCAACCGAAAAGGAATAGAAAAAAAGCTCATGGATTTATGTATATAGGTACCTATCCAACCACTGTTCCTTTGTCAGTCGTAGGATTCTGTTCTCCTGTGCCACGAATTCATGAATATTCCTATCCAACCAATCTCCGATCTCTTTCTTAGTTGGATTCTAGTGATACGACATCACACATCTCTTATGCAGATTCTGGTCCCAACAATGGAACCATTTGTTGGCTTGGTGGGGCCTGACCTAGGTTCAACATTAGTTAGCCAAAGAAATCCCTACACTACTGACCCTTTTGGTTTATGCACCCTGAGATGGTTGTGATGTCAGTTTATTCCTTTTGTTCCTGCTTTCGCGTAGGTCATTAAGTTCTAGGGCTCTGTCTGTCTACCCCTTTATTTCGCCCTTCGGTACCTCTGTGAAGGGGTATGATTGACCTTCAAGCAGTCCTAACCTACGGTTTAGGTACTTTCGCGCTGCTAGGGTAGCGTATCGTGCATATTCCAAAACTAGCTTAAGTGTCTTACTTATCTTATTAAACAATCATAGTTAGCACTGCATAAATAGATATTCTTACTTGTGTTCAATTAACCAACGTAATTACATACATTAGCGCATCACATAAGCATTGTAAATGAAATTCATACACAATATGACAAGATGCATTAACAGGAAAAAAGACACAAAATTTGGAAAATGCTTCTCTTTATTGATATCTTCACATGATTACAGACTCTATCTACCCTGCACACACAGCTACCAGGGTCTGCGCATTGAGCTATGGATTTCTACCATAAGCCTCTATGCACTCAGCTGCAGAGCCTCTACCTACACTAAGATCCCAAACTTAGACTTCTCTCCTTATCGCTCAAGACTTCATACTTCTTCAAACTTATTATTTTCTTCTTAAAGCTTACCTACTTAGCTCTTTTTATACAATCCCATGGTCCGCGGACTGTGGGTAAATCTTTACAACCGACTTTACTTTACAAAATAAGGGTGAACAACCCTTTATGAATCATGATACCTTCGCACTTTGCAACCACAAAACGTGGAAACTTTACACTTTATTACATAACTTGACCCAAAACATGGGCTTTTAGCCCCAAAATTGTCCTTGGGGGATTCCATTCCCAACAAGGGCTCTTCAAATCTTCCACCTAACAATGATTTGAGTCCTCTCAAAATAGCTATTCTTGTGTGCCAATTTCTTTGTTTTCTAATCTATGAACATATCTGAACTACTCCTTTTATCATCCTTCTAACAATCTATAGATGAATAAATTAGGGTCACAAGTTGGCCACTAATAGTCCATTGAATAATCGTTTATAGATTGCTTCAAATCTCTATCAAAAACTCTATGGAGAGTCCACTAAAATCAACTCCTCTTAATGTCAATCCATTCTTCATATGACACATTTATTTTTCTCAATATTCTGCTCAGGTTCCACCCTCCTTTGGATCTTATATCTCCACACATAATTCTACAAAATATCTTCTATATTTTTGGTATATTGCAAAGATAAACCTCACTATAAGGGTCACAACCCCTCTTCTTCTACATAGATTTGAAATAGTATTAAGGTCATACCTTATGGATTAAAATGCTAGGAAATCACCCTAATTAGGGAATTATAATTCTATTCTAATTTCTTTAGAGCCAACCCTATCCACCCATAGCAAAAAAAACAACTCTTGACTCCATAAGAGACTCAACCTAGATCATATGGATCCATAGATTCTGGGCATTTGTTTGACTAAATCTTGACATGATATTTAAATATTTACAACCCTCAAACTAGGTTTACCTTAGTCAATATTACACATGCAGATACTTTAGTTCTGGCCCTAAATTCTAGTGCAGTCTCTCCTCCATTTTTGTTTGTCTTTATCACATACCTTGTAGACTACTAACCACCAGAAGGTACAATCGCAACCTTCTCTGTTATTTTATAACTCAATGTGGACTTCACACAGAGACACCACTGAAATCACATGCCCAATTTCTTAGGAGCAACCTCTCTTGAGCTCGATCTAACAGAAGAGAACCAACAATATGCCATCCTATTTCCTAGATCAAACACATTAAGGTATGTGACATTATTGTGAACCCTCACATGATGATCTTGCTCTTCGTGGATGATCATGGCCTCCCTTTAGCAGCCCTTATTAGCCCTCTAACTCCTCCTACTTTAGGACTACATCTCTCTTGGCCTCCTTAATCAAATGAGCTCCTTCTCTCTCGATGTTCTTTCCTTCATCCTAGGTGCCAATACGTGCCAAGTGTCAAGTCTTAGTGCATTCTAAGTGCCAATTCTTCCTTTGTTGCTTCTCATCTACTTTCCAATAATTGATCTCAAATAAATTTAATATTAAACCATGCCAAAGCATACCAAGTTATCTCAACACATGCCAGAAGCGATAAGACTTGCCAAGTGCCAACACGTGTCAAGTGCTAATGTGTGTTAGGGAGTGTTATGCATTCTATGAAGTGGCAGGGTGTGTCAAAGAATGCTAAGGTGTGTTAGGGAGTGTCAATGCATGCTGAGGAGTGTATGGAGTACTAGGACAACACAAGGGAGCACTAGGTAAAAATGCATGGAGGTGAATGAATATGAGTGCATGCCAGGGAGTGTCAATGAGTGTTATCTTTCATGCCAAGGAGGGAGTGACAAGGTATGCTAAGCACCATAAATCATTCTAGGGATTATTAGGGAATGTCAAGAAGTGCCAGAGTGTGCGAGGGAGTTCTAGGTTGTGATAACATGTGCCAAATAGTGCCAATGTATGCCAAGACATGTCAGGTGCTAAAGAATTCTAGGATGTGCAAGGTGTTAGGGTATTCTAATATGTTTCAAGGATTGTCAAAGAAACAAAATTAATAACCAAGATAAATGTAATGAAATGAACACATAATATGGTTAATAAGTCAGGACTTTATCTTTTAAAAAAGGGCATGCTAGGCACACTAATAATAGGTTCCAATACATACGAAGTGCCACTATGTTCCAAGTGCTAATGTATGTCAATGCATGCCAAGGTATTCCAGGGCATGATAGGGACTACAAGGCATGCCAACACATGCTAGGAGAGTGCTATGTCATGTTATGTCATGCCAACATGTGCTTGGGTGTTCTAGTCATGGAAAAATTTTCTAGGTACAAAGATGTTCCAAGACATGTGAGGTGCCAAGGAATGTTAACATGTGCCAAAGCAGGTTAAGGTGTGCCAAGGCTATTGATGGATTTTAGGTATCTCTCATTAATATAATTGACATAGATTTATTATGCATTAAATAATATAGTTCCTACACACACTAGTGGAATTTTATCTAAAGGGAATTTGCTAGATAATAAACCTAATAGAGATTAATCATGTGTTGACTCATAGGAAAACTATATTCTCATTACTTGAGGGAAATGACACACACTAATTAATTCTTAACAAGTTGACTAACTCTAGCCACTATGGCCTTGGACACATAATGAAAAATACTCCACAACAATGGTCTTAAATTATAATCTTTTGACAAAAAATATAGTAAAAACCATATAATCTCATCAAAAACTCATTGGAATGATAATGATGACGAACATTTTTTGGCCATCACCAAATGTAACCAAAAAGAGCATTGGTGAGGGTCAATAAGTGATCGTCACTAGAAGTGTCACCAAAGAGATAATTAGTCATGGGACTTTAATGACCCTCATCAAAAGTGTCATTGAAAATGACTTTGGTGACAAACCTTAAAGGACCATCACTATATACACTTACAACAACACTTTTTAAGGAATTTCACCATATGTGACATTGGTGAAGTACCTTAAAGGTTCGTCATAGGCATGAACCTCACCAATGACCTTTTGTGTTGTAGTGTTTGGCTACTCTAGTATGTGTCTCTTTAGGATTTCCTTGTAATCATCCAATTATGCCAGCTACATGCATAATTTTTGGTCTTGTACGAGTAGAATAAAGAAAGTTTCCAATCATAGATATGTATTTAGGTTGATTAAATGTAGGAGAGTCATCATCTTGGCTAAGAGTACATCCTATCGCCATGGTTGTGCATATAGGTTTACAGTCTTCTAATCCATATTTCTTCATGATTTTCTTGAGATACTTAGTTTGAGAAAGGAAGATACCATCCTTAGTTTGATGAACCTAAAGGCCAAGAAAGAATGTTAGCTCACCAAGTAAAGACATTTCAAATTCCTATTTCATGACTGAAGCAAATACTTGACTCATAGATTCAACAATATTTCCAAATATGATATCATCAACATAAACCACTACAACTAGTAGTTTGTCTATGTGAAATTTGATATATAGATTGTTATATGTAGATCCTTTCTTGAACCCGTATTGCTGAAGATACCTTTCAAGATGATAATAGCATGCATGGGGAGCCTGTTTTAACCCATATTATGTCTTCTTAAGTTTGCAAACAATATGTTTATCATTTCCAAGTATGAATCCTTTTGGTTTCTCAATATAAACTTCTTCCTCTAGGTCCCCAATTAAAAATGTAGATTTAACATCCATTTGATATATCTTGAAGCTACGTAAGTTGGAAAATGAAAGAAACATTATTATGAATTCATGTCTAGCTACAAGCACAAATGTCTCTTGTAGTATATCTCTTCTTATTGAGCATAACCTTTGCATACAAGTCTTGCTCTGTTTCAAATTACTTCATTTTCATTTAGTTCATTTTCAAATACCCACCTTGTCCCAATTACATTTTTATTATGAGGCCTTGGTAAAAGTTCCCATGTATGGTTCTTTTTTATTTGATCAATTCCTTCATTCATTCCCTTAACCCAACATTCATATTTTCTTGCTTAATTCACATCTTGAGGTTCAATTATGGATAACAAGGCTAAGTGACTAGATGATCCAATAATAGTTTTTCTAGTTTGTATTCCTTCTTTTTTATCACCTAGAATTTGAGATTCATGATAATTTTTCATAACATACCTTGATGGAGTTTTTTCTAACACACCTGCATTTTCATTTCCTTCTTCTGATGCTTCTTTTTTCTTCTTCTCCTACAACTTCTTGGATTTTAATAGGGAGAGGTCTGTCATTTGATTGTGCTTCTCTTTTGTACCTATGGATGCTTCATGAATAACAAAATCTATAATTTCAAAAATATTTTGGAGAATTTTGTTATAGCATTTGTATCCTTTAATTCTGGAAGAGTATCCAAGAAGGAATCCTGTATCAGCTCTAGATTCAAAATTTCCAAGCTTATCATCATTTTTCTTTATAAAAACTTTTCTTCCAATGATTCTAATGTGTTTAACAGTTGCATGTTTACGATACCAGAGTTCATATGGATTTTATCACTACTTGCTCAAACATGGGCTTTATTGCGTATATCCATGGTTGTATGTACTTCTTCTCCCTAGAAGGTGTGAGGTGTTCATGTCTCATCAAGCATGGCATGTGCTATTTGTTGAATTGTTTTGTTCATTCTTTATGCCACTCCATTTTGTTGAGGAGTTTTAGGTATGGAAAAATTCCTTTTGATACCATGTTTCTCACAAAAATTGAAAAAAACATCTAATATAAACTTTCCTTCTTTATTAGATCTAAGATATTTGATTTTTACTTCCAATTCATTTTCCACCATAGCCTTGAATATTTTAAATATTTTAAATGCTTCATTTGTATACTTTAGTTAACCAACGCAACACATTATTGTAAAGTCATCAATTAATAGCATCACGTATTGTTCAACATGTGGAGACTCGTTTGTCACAGGTCCACATAAATCAGTGTGAATAAGTTCAACGGGTTTACCTAAAGTGCATTCGTCAACATTAAACTGAACTCTAGATTGCTTACCAAATTGGCATGATTTGAAAATACTATTTTTAGGTGGAGAGATGTCTATAAAGTCATGAACTACTCCCTTCCTTCTTGATTTGTATAATTGGGAAAATCTGAGGTGTCCCAATCTTTTGTGCCAAAACCAACTTTCTTCACATTTGCTCAAAATGTAGTGCTCTTTTTCACCTGCTAGGATATAGACATTTCATGGGGTTATGGTTCCCTTGATTATAGACTTACGTGCATCAAAATTTCTTACCACACAATTATTTGATCTAAGAATAACTTCATGCCCTTGATCGCCCAATTAACTAACACTTAAAAAGTTATGTCTTAGCACATCAACAAATAATACATTCTCATCTTTGAATCCTTTTTCTTTAATAGTATCAAATGAATTATTACCTAAATTCACATTATTTTCTTTCTTAATTTCATTAAAAGAAACAAACATATCTATTTGATGTGTCATATGGTTTGAACAACTTCTATCAATGTACCATAGATTCTATTGATATCCCTCATACAATGCTAGACCACAATTTCAGTGGAAGTAATTTTCTTTTGCGATACCTTTGGAGGTTCTAACTTCTGCTCATGTTGATAAAATGAATTTATCCTTCTTTTCTTTCAGCTTATTCATGACCAAACTTATTTCAAATAGAATAGTTAACTTCATTTTGGAGAGGGGAGAAATCATTATAAGAAGACTTCTTTGACCCATTTGCATTATGTTGATTCCTTTCTTCTATAATCACAATTGTTTTATAAGCAATACAATTAACTACTTATGACCAAATTTTTGACAAGTGAAGCATTGGTCATTGAATTAATAATATCTCAGAGTATAATACCTTTTTGAGTAGCTTTCCATTTATTCATGGAAATGTTATGTTGCCTGAGTATAGTTTGATCCTTCATTATTTTGTTGAGCCCTTCTATTTTGATTGTTGTGTGTGGAGCATGATTGTTCAGAGGTCTTTGTTTCAGCTAGATGTATACCCCAGGAATTTTTGTACACCCCT